>VYZT01035948.1:2959-25543 GCA_013400735.1 Pomatostomus ruficeps | reverse complement strand
TCTGTCGCCCTCTTTCTGTCCCCACGNCTGTCTCTGTCGCCCTCTTTCTGTCCCCACGACCTATTTTCTTTCTCTTCTTTTGTCTCCCTCTCATATTTACTATCAAATAAAACTCATACTGTTGTCACTGGCATATGGTCTCATTTGCACCTTAATTCGGGCAAAGGCATTTCTAAGAACTTTAATAACCAGAACGTGACAGGCACAAGAAAAGAAATTCTTATACTGCTATATTGCTAATTATCCATCATTACCCAGAAAATGTAATGAAAGACAAAAAAGAAGACAGAGGGGGGCATAGAATGAAGAGAAAAAAACCCAAAACAAAGAGAAAAAACCCAGTCACATTTGATAATATCTGTTTAGACAATTGTTTGGAAGGGAAGGAAGAATCATTTTAAATCCTTTTTCGTAGTTAAACCACCACTTCACTCATGGGAGCTTCTCAGTTGACAAGCAGCAGATCAAGGAGGGCATCTTTCTGAGTCAGCTCCCTGAGGTCCTCTTCGATAAAGTTGTCATCCAGATCCTTTAAGAATTTTCTGGCCCAGGTTGCACCAGTTGTGTGATGCTCCCAGTTGATTTCTGGCAAGTTGAAGTCCCCCATAAAGGCAAAGGCAATTGCCTTGGAAGCATCCCTTAATTCCTCAAAGGATAATTCATCAGTGTCATTGTTCTGGCTAGGAACTCTAAAGTAGACTCCCACAAAGGCATCCACACCATTTGTTTGTCCCTTGATTCTTACCTAGAGGCGCTCAGCTGTGCCATTGCCAACTGTGAGCTCCATATATTCAAACCCTCTATTACACAGAATGCCATCCCTCTGCCTCCTCTGTCCTGACCCTCTCTCCTAAAGAGCCTGTAACCAACCAACATGGCATTTCAAGCAAGGAATTCATCCTGTCAGGTTTCACTTATACCAGTGTTGTCAAATCTCTGGGACTGGGCCAAAGGCTCAAGCTTCCTCCTGCTGTGTGCATTAGTATAGAAACATTTCAGGTGTGGTACTTTGTAGCCAACACCTGCTGAAACATACTGAGGGATCCCATTAGTATGCATTTCCTCAAGTTTTGGCACACCATCCCATTGCTCATCACTGGGAAGCCTGGTATTTTTCCTTTCCCCCTTCCAAGCTAGTTTTAAAGCTCTGTCAATGACCTCTGCTACTCCTGTGCTAGAACTTGCTTTCCCTTCTGAGAAGAGAATATCTGGTCAGGTGTCAGTAGACCAGGCATTGAGTAGGACATCTCATGGTCAGGAAACAAAAATTTTCCACTGACACCAACCTTGGAGCCACACATTGACCCCATGGACCTGCTTATTCCTATTAATATTATTTGTTGCTACTGAAAGAATTGAGGAAATCACAACCCATGCTCCTGATACTTTTCTACCAATTCTCCCAGGGCTCTGAAGTCCCTTTTTATTTCCCTTGGACTTTGTTATTTTGATGCTGCCGGCTTGAACAGCCAATAACAGATAGCAATCAGAGGACCTTACTAGAGACTGGAGAGTTTTCTGGTGATGTCCCTTATCTGAACCCCTGGAAGACAGCAGACTTCCCTGCGAGTTGGTCCAGTCTGCACATCGGGCCCTCCATTCCCCTGAGAAAGGAGTCTCCTATTACAACTACTCTTCTTCCTCATGTAGCAAGAGCTTGTTACACTTCAGGATTAGGTTGTCATTAATTAATTATATTTAACACACTTGTGAGAGGGCCTGTTCTCTTCTAGTAGCATTCCAGATTGATATAGTTTGGGAAAATCACTAGGAACAGAAACTGGACTATGTTCTGTTCATAATTGTACAACATGAAATTGAATCAATAATTAAAGTAACAAATTAGTTAATGAGTTGCACATGATATATATATTTAGGAACTCAGCAATTCACAAACTTGAGAGAAAGTATAAAGGAGAGAGAAAATAAAAAGGGAGAAAATAGTAACTTGGCTGCATTTTTGTTCATCAGTTGAAATTCAATACTAAAATTTAGAACACAACACATCTATATTCTCTTTATATTAAAATTTTGAAAATTATTTAACACAAAGGAGAGCAAAAACAAAATCTCAAAATATTACTGAGTTTGATATGTTGTTGCAGGTACTGAAGGCACAAAGACACATGAGAAAAAACAAATGTAAAATAACTTAAAAGAATCCCTAATGCATTTCTCACTCAGCATGCCAAAGTTTTAGAACACCAGTTTCTCTTTGTGAGCCAAAGCGAAGTCTGAAACTAGGCATACAAAAGAAGCCTGAGTTTTCAGAAGGGACTAGATTTTTTTCCAGAGTATCCACTAGGCTAATATAAAAACATTTCCCAGAACTAAGCCAAAAAGACCTAGAAAGGGAGTGAATACTTCCTGAATGCAAGAAGCTATTTGCAGAGACATTTACAGATATCCACATAAATGCTTGCTTTCAAAATATCATCCTACTAATACTGCTAAACTACTAATGTTATACAGATTTTTTTAAATAAAGCTTTAGTCATCAAGCTACTTCAGCATATGTTTACTTTTGAGATCAATAAGATTTAATCAAACACTTAAAATATCTGGTTGAATTACCATTCATGACAGGAAATTCATACAGGCTCTTTAGAAGCACAGATATCTGACCTTACATCTTAGGGTTTTGATGATTATTTTATTAAGATAGAAGTTTGGGGGTTGTTTGCTTTTTGGTTTGGGGTTTGTTTTGTTGTTGTTGCTTTTTAACACAGTGTTTTCTTAGACATCAAACAACTACTTATTCAGTTAACAGTAACATCCTTTAGGACTGATGCTCTGTGTGGTGTTCAGTCTCCGTGAAAGAAATAAGGCTGAATAGATCTAAAGTATATAGTGCTACATTCAATAATGCTAATACTAAAAACAAGAAGAGAAACTTAAGCCTTTGAAACACCATACCCATGAAAATTGTAGCAATTACCTGAGGCCCACACCTATAACTTTTTCTCCATTTTTAAATCTGTAAGAATTACATAAAAGGTAAGAGATCTTGTTGGTAGTAGGAAAATATCTAAATAGAATTCATATCACAAACACAACAACCTGCTCCTATGAACTAACCACAGCACTTTGTGAATATTCTTTGCTCATGGGCTTCAACCAAAAGCTTGAAGAACCGAATTCTCAAAGAAGTCATTTTTATGCTCCCCACAAGCCTACCAAATAAAACCAAAACCAACTCTAATAATGCTGCTCGGTAATACCATTTTGGTTGTTCCAAATTAGTGCTCCAGTAAGAAACTCTTCCAACAAAACCTCAGTCACACAGAAACCAAATGATCCCAAATTCCCCTACCAGCCCAAATGCTCCTGTTACACAAGACTTCAGAAACGATTACACAGAACTTGCTTCAACCACAACTTACCATAACACTATTCAGCAACACGCAGAATATCCCAGGAGTATCCACAAATATCCCCATCACATTTAAAGCCACCCAAACCATCTGCCTACCACTTCCTCTTCTAGTAGTACCTCTCACACGGCTCCCAGGTGTTTCCCCTATGCAGGTTAATGAAGAGACAAGAGCTAATTACTTTCCTCTTATCTATCACATAAGATGTCCTGCTTTAATTCACCAGACTCAGTAGTGAAATTTTCAGCTATGCTTACTCCACCTGGTTTTCAGTAAAAAGAAGGTATTCAAGAAGGAGTTCCACTTTAAATTGTCCCTGGGATCCTAACTGTATTCCCTTAGTCTCTGTGATGTTGTCTATTTATAAGAATGCTAGTTAAGATTCAAAAAAAAAAAAAAAAGTGACAAAGGTTTTGGAAAGTAAAAATAAGCTTTTTGGAGGGAGGAGATCAAGAGACACGAAGAACAAAAAGTTGTTTAAAAGGGAAAATTAATTGCCTTGATTAAACTGGAGACTATACTAAGGAAAACTGATGTTTGATGAACTCCAAATCAGAATTTCTTTTGGCTAAATAAAGAAAAGCAATTTTTGCAGTAAGATGGAAGTCAAGTGTGTATTTTAGATAAGAGGGTGTGAAAATATAAAGTAGGTACATTAATTCCTTGTTTTGCTTTGCTTATGTGTGCAGCTTTTGCTTTCCATTTTGAACTGTCTTTATACCAACCCAGGAGCTCTTTCACTTTTACTCCCCTGATTCTCTCCCTCATCCCACTGAGGGACAGAGTGAATGAATGGCTGTGTGTGGCTTAGTTGCCAGCTGGCATTAAACCATGGCAATTTGGAACTTACAGCAGAGTTCTTGATAGTTTGGGTTTCCACCCTCATGCTAACAAAAAATATAGTTGTTTTCTAAAGAACAAATACTTAATAGGTGTAATCCTAATAAATGCCAATTAAGATATTTTTAGCACCTGATATGCACATTTTATGGCTCTGTGAACTCCCATGAGGCTCACAGTTCTCGCTGATTGTGTTTCTACTTGCTCTAGAACCACCTTAGAAAGGGTATTAAGTAGTCCCATATGGTAGGACATCTGATCTTTAAGTAAATTGGCACCATAGGCAGCCCAATGTTAATGTTCCAATTCACGATAACTCTTTCAGGTGATACCTTTCCATATATAGAGGAAGATACACCAGCTGCTCTTCAAATAGCTGAAAATACTCTTTGTCAATACTCCATCTTCATGAGGGCTTTTACAGTGTGGGTGTGATTTTCACATCTTATGCTCATGAAAATATTCACTTCTGATTATCATCTCTGTTCTCTGCTCTGATGCAAAGGCACACCAAATAGTTCTGGCTCCCAAGAAATAAATTTGACCAAATAGGTTGGTTGGGTAATTGAAAGTCTGTAGAGCACCTTGCCCCAGGGTCTCAAAATTTACAGTCCACAGGTAATTCTTCCTCAGTGAGAGGCAAGCAGCATTTAGTTCTGACAATCAGAAATTAGTAGAAAGGCAGTTTGGGACTCTTGCCCACTTTGTGTAAATGAAGTCCTGAAGCCATCATTAAGGCCATGAGCACTTACACAGTTTATGAGTGGCAAGTTCCACCATACATGATGAGGAGTTTTATCTGACTTCTTTATGGCTAACAGGCTCACCAATAAATTGCCAAGAAACATGTTTTGTTCTACTTGAATAAAAAAAAAAGTGTATTAAATTTAGATTGATTGTACCTTCACAATGGGTGCCATCATATTCTCTGGTTTGTAATATAAATGAAAGAATGTCACAACTAATAAAGTGAGAAAATGCAACAAAGGAGTTTTAGTAAAGTGTTATAATTTGCAAATAGATGACCATATCAAAGTCAGTGAGACAAAAAATAAATAGCTCTAAGCCTAGTCATATTTTTCCTGCTGTTGACATTGATTAATTGTTTACCTGGTGTTGTGGTGGTTGAACCTCTTATTATGGTGCTTAGTACTAATTAAAATTTTTAAAGATTTCTCTGCTACACATGCCTGTGTCTCTCTTGGGGCCCATAAATAGTTGTTTTCCCTTTTCAGTGGAGAAAATTATGAAATGAATGACAATTCCCAATGTCTGTAACAGTTCAGGCAGCAAGTCTATTCTCATATCAACACCTTGAAGAAGAATCAGTGTCTTCAGTGTATTTCAAAAGGTTTAAAAGAATAAAAATTGCTGGAAGGTTTCAGAAAATGGTTTTCACCTGAGGACAGAGATGAATTCTAACTAAAGGGCTAGTAAATGTGAGAAGTTTAAAAAGTTTGTGTCTAAAAGTTAAATAAACCAATGCTTGTGTGAACCCAGTTATTTTTATAATAGCAAACATCTTGAAACATTCTTGCTTTTAAAATTTGTAATATTAATTTTGATTTCTAATGATTTTAATTGTTTGGAAGTGTTTTCTCAAAGTGTTTTGAAACACTGTGCTTGTGATAGTAAAGTAGGACTTTTCTATACCTTGAAATTGCAGCTCCTGATCCTGAAACTTGAGGTAGTCAGTTGAAATCAGATCGATATTTTATGACCTATTATCCTGCATAAAATTATTTCATAAGCAGATTTCATTAGAAACATCTGATGGTCTTAAGGTTTTTGTATTGCAAAAATGAAAAAACCTCCTCAACCTGCAAATTTGAAAATCATCCTATTTTTAAGTTAAAAACTAGTAATTAAAAAAATGTCATTCTTTAGTTTTCAGCAGATGAAAAGTGAGTTTCAGGAGATGTTCTTTTTTTTTTTTTTTAAGCTTTACTTTATCTCATATTTTTATCAGTAATCTTTAATCTGGAATAAATAACTATGAGAATGTAAAAGTATGGGAATTATTTTTGCAGTTTCACCTGAAATTTATGGAATGTATTCTCTATCAAAATGAAAATTAATATTGAATTGCATTTCTACAAAGAACTATTTCAGAAATCTACAGAAACAAATTTTTACGGGCCTGCAGATGCAATACTGAAAAATGTGGCAGCATATTGTTCAGACGGGAAGCTAATTAGTATCATCTACACGAGGCAGAGAAAAGGATGGGGGAATTCCAAATATTTGAAGGGAACAGTGCATTGGTGTCCCATACACCTGGAATTATGTTTTAGATTATGCTGTTAAACTGAGGAGACCAGAATCCTCTGTCTTTACTTTGAGGACAGAATAGAAAGTGAGTACAAGAGCTTTCTTGCTCACTGTTGCCCATTTGTCTTAAATCAGGGCAAGTGTGCAATAAGCTGTAAAATTCAACTTGCAGTCTCCAAAATAGTTGGCTGAGGTAGCAAATCTGATGAGTGTAACATGAGATGAGATCAATAGCTTGGGAATCAAGACTCAGAGTCCTAGGAGTTGTAATTGATTTTTTTAACTTTTTACCACTCCCCTGAACAGAACTGTATAGATTCTTGAAAACAAATTCTATTTGTAGTGAGGATTTGAGATTCAACGTTATGATATATTACATTTCAGGGATAGCAAAAATCACCTTTTCTCATGAACTTTTTGTAGCTAAAATGCAATGGAAGCCTACAAAACAATCCTTTGATATCAAAAAAGGTTTGTTTTTTTAGTCTTTGATGGTGGGGGATGTGGTGGGAGAGTTTCTTTTCTCCCTCTTTTTCTTTCTCTATTTCTTCCTCTGTCAATAAAGTTATGGACTGGAGAAAAGAGGAAGGCCATTAAAAGACAGAATTTTCAAAATCATATATTATAAGAACATATCTTGCCAATTGTTTCCAATACTTTCTTTTACAGGGAATTCTTCTTGAACTATGGTCATTCATCCTGTGCTAGCTGCCATGGACTCGGTAACGAAGTTACCATGACCCATCTGCACTCAAATAATTATGACTCATTTTTATTAAAATTATTATGTACATGAATTCAACACAAGACATACTCATGTAAACAGTACCTAAGTTCAGTCAACAAAAAATTAGGTAGAAAAACACCTACTAATAGAAGAAATCAAATATAGTTTTCTTGAAGTTACAGAGTAAAATACTTGCTATCTATTAGCTTATATGAATTCCAAGTTTCACACTTTGCAATAACAATGATTTTGCTATATATGCTATATATTATGCATTTCTGAGTACAGTTATCTGCTACCACACTTATGAGAATATGTGTTTCTGTGACTGCACAGGTTTGTCATTTTGCATTGAAATATACTGACTTAAAAGGGAGTTAAAATAGAATTCTCTGTACAACTATTTGTAGTATGTGATACATTATTCAGAATTTGGTTTCTATTCACTATTGCAGAAGAGGAAGTAAAGCTTATTATAAATTTGTGCTCTCTCTTTGTAATCAAATGAATAAGCTACAAATCTATATTTATTTTGATCTAATGAATGTCAAACTCATAGAAAATCAGCAGTGAAGGATCTATTCCGGATAACACAGGTGCAGAAATATGTCAAAGTTCTACATAGGTACTGGATTTAAACAAATATTTTCTAGAGTTGTCCCACTCTATTTTCAACTCCTGTTTATTCAACTGTTTCAGCTATTCACAGAAGCTCTATTTATGTCTAATTATCCTTGTTCCTGCATGGGGCAGTAGGATAGAAATGAATGCAGCTTTGATGATTTAAACCAAAGTCTCAATATTGAAATCTCACAAACATTTTAAAGCTTAAGGATTTCTCCTGCTATAACAAGGCTATTAAACTATGTAAGAATTAATTTGAGCATAAGCAGTTCAAAGAATAATTCTGATTTGATGACATATACAAAGAAAACAGCATTTCTTGAAACATTGTCACAGTCTCTTCCAGTTCATTGCCTAATTTGAAAGTGTGACAACACACAAAGGAAATTAGAGTGCTCGATTTTTTTTGAATCTCAGGAATCTCTGTTTCAGTGGAATGGAAAAGCCTATGCCTTTTCTAAATGAAATTAATTCAATTCTGTAATGCAAACTGCAAAACTTAGTGATCTGGACCCAAAATCTTCTCAACATTGTAGTTTTAATTCTGCTATAAAAGCTTAAATCCATACACCACAGCTTGTATTTATTCTGTATTTGCCAATATGGCTTTAAATGTTTTCACAATGAAAAAAAAAAGGGAACTGGAAAAAACCTTCAATCTTGAGATATAGAAATCAAATCAGAAATCTACAGAATTAAAACATATTCATCTCTTTACTGTTATAATGGAGCCACAAAGAATCCCATAATTCAAGGTTTAAGTGAAAATGGAGAGCAATTCTCAGAATATGTGATCGGATATGGGTAAAAATATGAAAACATAATTAAATGTCAATAAAATAGAAGGAGAAGAAGGAAGCTTTTAAACTCACTAACCTTGAAAACATCAGATTTACCTTCAAAACCAGCTTGTCTACAGGAAAAATTAAGCCTGAGTTAAATAGGGTTTGAGTTTAAAGATTATGTTTTATTGAACAGGTATCCTTACAGATATTTTTGCTATACAACAACCAGAAATCTTTTTTTTTTTCCAAATATAATTTCTCATTTTAAAGTAGAGAGATAAATCAGAATGACCATTCTTGTTGTAGAATGAGAGTAGGGGAACCCATCTACCATGGCTTTTTCTATCCTGTTCTACCTTGACTCTCTGTCTAGAAACATAATTTGGGCCACACTTTTTGCCAGTCTGCTCATATTCAGGGAAGCAGATGTATTCCTGTGTCGAGGCAGCAAATCTGACTCATGTTACTAAAGACTCTCTCCATTGACATTTCCGTCCCATCTGAGGCAAAGATGGCAGTCATGCAACAACTGGTTGAGGTCATTTATCTTGATTCTGTAATATTTACTCTTATCAGCTTTACTCCACACCAGGACCCAGAAACTTAATTTCTTCCTGATTGTGCAAAGGAACTGAATGGATGATTAGAATAGCAAGACAGGATACAATACTTGCAGCTAAAGGTACAACCGTACGTATCTCATTGCTAAATATTTTAATCCTCACATTATAGAAGTCATGTTGCCCCTCTTTCCTTGCAATCTAGCATCTTTGTTTTTCTCATTCCTACTTTCTCCCCCAAACTTCACAATCAAACAAGCAGAGAGTACAGAAAATAATTACATTGCACCAGGTCATTCCTGGAACACCTCTGTAGTTATCAGATATTGAGGGTTTTTAAGTTTCTAATATAACTCATTTCAGAGAATAGCATTGATCAGAGCTGCATTGAATATTTCAAAGCCACCATGTGGTGTAAATAGCTCATTTTATTTCCTCAGAATGCCAACATGTGGACTTGAAACGCCTTTAAGCACAGACTTTGTGACT
Organism: Pomatostomus ruficeps; assembly: GCA_013400735.1. Taxonomy (NCBI): domain Eukaryota; kingdom Metazoa; phylum Chordata; class Aves; order Passeriformes; family Timaliidae; genus Pomatostomus; species Pomatostomus ruficeps. The sequence continues at coordinate 15,873 of VYZT01035948.1, read as the reverse complement.
TGAAAATATTAAAGTATTGAATAGCTACAGAGAGGTACAAGAAATTAACAAAAAAAAATACAAAAGTTTTTAGCTGTTACTGATTCTCAAGAAAAACTCCATGGTGTGGTGTGCAGTGGCTCTGGGTAGATTAATCAAATCCTTCCATACAACACAAGTCCAGACCCTGAGCTATGGTAAACTCCATCAAAATCAATGTGCTATGTTTAATCAAGCTAAATACTTCAGGCATAACACACCTTTCTTTCTTCTTGTTTTATGTTTATGCTTTATGCTGACACCCTAAACTAGATGTCAGCATGTTCCAGAAATGACTATTGGAAAGAAGGCTGGAGTTTGCATAATCAGGCCTTATTTACAGGTAAAATGTGTCTCCTTGCTTACTCATTGTAGGAAAGTTTTAGCAAACTGAATAATATGAATTTTTTTTTTTCCACAAAGCTTCAGCTAGGAAAATTCTGTGGACTTTTTGTTTCAATTTGGAGACTGTAGTGAATTTTTTATTGTCTTTTTTTTTTTAATTCCATGCAGATTTGTCTTGGTGATAACATGATCTATTGTTCTCTGATGTATGGTGAGATTGCCATCCCTTAAACAGACAGCACTTATTGGAAATTAAACTTCTACTAATGTATTATAATTATTACTTCAGAGTAATTTGCTGCTCCAGCAGGGAGTCGGAGCTGATCTGATGGTAACATTTCTTCTGGGGAGCTGTTAGTATTTTCTCTATACTGAATATCCACGTAATGGATCTAGCCTGAGGCTGATTAATGATCTTGATGCTGGAACAGTGATTTGTAGCTAAATCAGCCCTCACTGAAGGAGATTCAGTGTTACTTCAGTCAATACTGTTAAATAAGTGTAAACGGTGACTTTGGTCAGCGCAAATGTAATCCAGTAAGGTGAGAGAGAGGCAATAAATGAAATAAATAAGGGAACTTCTACCATTTATGTATTGCATTTGTCCATGGAAAAAATCACAAAAGCAAACAACTTCTCCTCAACATCCCAATGTTCACTGCATACAAAATCAAAACCTGCGGTACTATTTTACTGAATTGCCATTTCCTGAACAATGTGAAAAGGAAATTGAGCAGTATGGATAATAAAAACTGATATTTCATCTTCCTTTCTCAACATGAAGCTGAAGATTAGAGGAATTAAAATTCCCTTTTCCATGTAAATTCTCTAAGTTTCAGAATATGAATATTTGTAATGATACACTTGAATTAGCTTGAATTGATTACTTGAATTAGCTACAGTTAGATCTCATGTATATAAATACAAGAGAAAAAACAATATGGTCACCTTCCACTACAAGTTTTTGAAGAGATTGTTTTCATTTACAGTTCTATATGTTTGATTGGAATAGGACTTCTTGAATTTTTTTGAGGAAAAATAAACATAACAATAATTTCAAAGCTTGAAATATGTTGATAATGTTGGTTTAGTTACTGCCTATAATAACTTTAGAGTTAATATTTTATGCCCTGAATTAAAATGAAAAGTTGCATTTTACTTGAACTAATATCACTTTCTTAGGAAACACAAATATTTCAGTTGTGATTTTGGACTATTAGTTTATTTTCCAGGTCTAGTAACTTTCAGCCTATTTCTTTTTCTTGAGAAAGTAGACAAAGAAGAATGAGAAGGAGTGGTAAAGTGGGGTTCCCTTCCACATTTTCCTAGCTTCCCTGTGTTTGAAGGCAATAGATATATATAGAAAATATTCATTTCAGACAATGCTACAGAAAACTGAAAATTTTCTGAACAGAAATGTTCTCAGATTCTTTTTAAAATATACATTTATATATTTTCCCATTCTTCCTTTTATTCTGCAGGAATTTTTTCTGAACATCTCTTAAGGATATTTCCTTCTAGACTGGTATTACCATAACGAGATGGGTAACAGGCGATAAGATCTGACTCCATCAGGGCAGACAGCACAGCAACAGATAAAATCTCAATCTAAATTTGATGAAAACTCCAACTGACCCCTCTGAGAAATAGCTCCCTGCATTTTTCCTTTTTTTTTTCTTTTTCTGCTCATGCTTAGGTGCCAGGAAGCCCCTGCCAAATCCCAAGGCAGTGAGGAGCCTAGACCTGCTGAGCACCCAAGAAGCCACCTGCCCTCTGTCCAATTCCCTTTTCTGACTCCTTCTGCCTTCACACCCAGTCCATCACCTCAGCTCCCAGACTGGCCTACAGCTACTACACAGTGTTTCTGAAGGTTTCCCAACTGTGTCAAGTGAGTTTATTTTAAAGTATTATATAAAATTGCCTTTTCCTACTTTCCCAAACCCTCTTCTCAAACAAGAAAACTGCAGCAGCTCTTCGGGAAAACTCTGCAGTTCATCAATATGAAAAATTAATTTGGACCATTTCAATATCTGAGAAATGGCAGAAAACTCTAGGTTGTGTTAAGGCCGAGTTGTTCAATTAGGCAGCTGCACCAAAGCACAGAGACACTGCTGCAATAGTAAATCTTTGTGGAAAGTCTCATTTGTTGTACAACCCACCTGTAAAATAAACAGCCTCAGACCCTGTAGCCTTTGAGGGTCACTGATTATCACAGAGTCAGTAAATTTTTATACATAAATACTTTGCTGGGAAGAACAGTTTATGGGATCTCAGGAGCAGATACTACCTGCCTTAGCTATATTTTCTTTGCTGAGACAACCTGTCTTACCTTAAAGTGTGGGGTTTGTACTTTAGAGTCACTGTAAGCTACAGTTTTACTCTTAAAGATCTAAAGATAGATACAGTCTTTGGTTCTCTAAAGACAGATTCAGTTCTTGGCTTAAATTCTGTATTTATTTTTAAACTATTTTGTAAGGTGTTCTGTTTTTCTTTTTTTTTACTTAATCACATTTCTTAGAAACCTAAATAATTGTACTTTTGAAATTCAAATATACTATATGAAATCATTCAGCTTATAAGACAACAAAATACTGTTACAGTAACACATAAATCTTCTACTCCTTATCGCAATAAATCGTCTTTACTAGTCAAATGACACTTTCTGTATATGGAAGTGTCTTATACTTTTATATAGAGAGACTTCTCAGACATATGGTAGTGAATTTTTAGCTATTATTGTGTGAATATATGAATATATGTGAATATACATAAATTTTGTAGTTTTTAACCAGATGAGCTAAGAAGAAAATATGTAAATACAATTACCTGAGAGAGTTACAGTGTCTTGGCTGAGGCAAATGGCTGAAAGATTTACGACTTCTCTCCGAAGAATGACAATATGTGACTTCCTGCTCTGTTTATACAGATATATATGTGTGAGTATATACACACCTGGGTGTGTGTGTATCTGTATGTATAAACTCAATTTGCACCATTTCCAGTTTTGTTGCTATCACTCCTCAGTTATCTTCTGTGGTAACTTTCTTACGAGCATTTCTAGCAGTAGAGTTCATTGTAAGTCTGGGATCCCATAACAGAAACAAATTCCTTTCCCAGCATTCTCTTTGTACACAGAGCTGAACCCAGCCTTGTAACTCATCTCTGTTCACCAGTAAGAACATGTTTTGGTTTTTAGATTATATAGTTGGATAAAACCAGAAAAAAGTCAATGTTTTCAATATCCAACATCTCTTTTCTTTCTTCTAAAAAGTGCATTATTTTCATTAGTACTTCAGTTGTTATATAGAAATAGCATAAAATATATTGTTCAAACTATTTTCCTTATTGATTATGTAGTTCATCTGTTACAAGCATGAAATTAAATCCATCTTTCAAGAAACACGTTGCCCTGTACCTCGGTAAGAAAATATTCCCATCACTAAGAAGAATGTATTAATGCTGCAGTAGCTCTGCGAGAGCTCAGAACCAGAACCTGTTTGCCTTGGTTTGTCTGGGCTTCCTTAGGTTTCCCAGGTTCTTTGTTTCAGCTTGTTTTGCTCTATTAGCAATTATCAAGCAATCAGACTATTATTGCCTAATTTATTTCAGTTTTGCTCAGCTTTGGAAAACTGCACATTATGTCTGCTGTAATAATTTTTATATCTTTGGAAGACAGTAAGTTACGATAGTGTGCAATTACTCTGTGTAGAATGAAGTGTCACACTACCATAGCCATGTGATTTGAGTAGAGGCATAGGATGACAGCATGAGTCTCAGGCCAGGATAAAATGAAGAACTATGAATGATTCTTTAATAAGCATTACATGCCATTATCAGGATGCAACCCTGGGAGATGGGCAAAACCTTCTCTAGGGGTAGCAAAACAAAGAAATACCCAACGAATACAAAAAATACCATATAAAGTAATTTCATATGCAATGTGACCACCAAAAGGGGCAAAGATGGGTGTAGTTGCCCAAAGGAGGCATCCAAGTAACACAAATTTACCAAAAAGAGAACAGGATAAACACAAGCGAATGCAAAGAGGCACATCATCTCCCTGAGAACACAGGCCACCTCCAAAGTCCTCTGGATCCTTAAGGTTCCTCTGGATGTCATCCCTGCCCTCTAGGGAATGAAAGTCAACACTCAGCTTGGTGTCACACACAGACTTGCTCAGGGTATGTGTAATCCCCAATGTCCATGTCCCTAACGAAGACATTAACCAGTGCCTATCCCAATACCAACGTCTGAGAAACGCCATTTGACACTGGGCGTAATTGTGGGTATTGAAATTATAAGGGACCACCTGTATCTTCTGAATGCTCTCAAGTCCATAGGGATTCATCCCAGGTTACTGAAGGATGCAATGGCAGGACCACTCCTGATCACCTACAGAAGGTTTGGGGAGTCTGGAGAGGTCTCTACTGGCTGGAAGCTGGCCAATGCTATTCCAATTTATATGAAGGACATGATGAAAGATCCAGGGAACTATCTACCTGTTAAGTCTAAACTCACCTCCTGGAAAAATTACAGAGATGATACTGAGTACTAATGGAAGTTATTTAAAGGATAATGCAGTCACCAGACACAGTCAACACAGGTTCACAGAGGGAAAGTCCTGTTTCACTAATTTGATATCCTTCTAGGATAAGGTCACCTTCCTAGTGGATAAAGGGAAGGTGGTGGACATAGTTTTCCTGGATTTTAGTAAGACTTTTGATACTGACCCTCACAGCATCCTTCTGAACAAGTTATCCAGATGTGGGATGTGTGGATTCACTGTGTGTTGGTAGAAGAACTGACTGAAGAGTGGTGACAGGTCACCAGTGGTGTTCCTCAGGTGCAGTTCCAGGGCCAGTCCTGTTCAATCTGTTTATCAGTGATCTGGATGAATTGGAGTTGAATGCACCATTAACAAGTTTGCTGATGATTCCAAACTGGGAGGTGCTGTTAAATCTCTTGAGGGACAGGAGGCCTTACAGAGGGATCTAGATAGATGGGTGTTTTGGGGTATGATTAATGGGATGAAATTTGACAAGTTCAAATGCCAGACTCTGAACCTAGGACAGAGGAGAAATGCTGGGTGTTGTGGTGTGCTATGGCCAGGCACTGCCGTCTCCCCCTTCCGCCCTCCGCCCCGCGGTATTTGGTTTCTCCCCCGGGAAGGCTCTGTATTCCCCAATCAGCTGCAAGCCCACCAAATTCAAACCCCGCATCCCTACACCATAGGATGTTTTGTACCCTCCCCCGCCCACTCGCGTTGGTATATATGGAACTGTAAAATGCCATGCCAGGGCTTCCTGGCATGAACCCGGTGCACTATGTTAACATCTGGGAAGCCCCTCCGCCTTGTCTCTCCTTCCTCAGTGCCCTGGACCACCAGGGGGTTAGGTGAACCCCTACAGGACCTTTGCCAGCCCTCCAGCACCCGAAGCAGCTTGGCCAGCCTCTGAAACCACAGGTGGCTGCCCGGTACCTCTGCTGGCGGCACCCTGGCAGCTGGGGATAAGTATAAGTGAGGAGAACAGTAGCTGAAAAGCATCACTGCAGGAACGGATCTGCAGCTGCTGGTTGGCAGCAGCTCAGTGTCAGTCAGCAGTGTGTGCCCTGGCAGTCCTGAGGGCAAACCACATCCTGGGCTGCATCAAACAGGGCATCAGGAGCCAGTGAAAAGAGGTGATTATCCCATTGTATTCAGCATTGGTGTGGCCCCACCCTAAGTACTGTGTGCAGTTCTGGGATCCCCAGTTTAAATACTGTGTGTGAAGATCTGTGAACGTGCCTGCAAAAGGCTAACAAAGCTGGTGAAACGGCTGGAAGGAATGTCCTATAAGAAGCTGCTGAGGACTTTGTCCTTGTCTAATTTAGAGAGAAGGAAGTGACCTCATTGCTCTTTACAGCTTCCTGAAGAGGGGAGAGAGAGAGGGAGATGCTGAGCTTTTCTATCCAGCAATAGGATGTGTGGAAAGCTGCACTAGGGGAGAAGGCCATTAGGAAACACTTCTTTACCAAGAGGGTGTTCAAACACCGGAACAGACTTCCTGGAGAGGTGGTTGATGCCCCATGACTGTTGGTGCTTATGAGATATTTGGACAATGCCATTAATAACACTCTTGTTCAGTCAAAAAGTGGTCAGGCAGTTTGATGAGATTACTGCTGTAGGACCCTTCTAGCTGAAATATTATATTGTACTTTTTTGTATTCTGTTTCATTTTATTCAGTATGAATTAACCTCTAGCAAGTCTGCTGTTAATAAAAGAAGTTAGAAACTTTAATTTTCAATATTTAAAATTAGCCTATGGCATCAGTCTTCTATATGCATAACACAGTGATCTTTGATTTTCTTTTTGATAAATATACAAATATATTCATGTATAACATGAGTAAATAAAAATAGTGGTTGTTCCTCTAAGAACAAACTGTGAACCTTCTATGCATCATACTAACCTGGCTGACCACGATAGTGGTTTGTCTTCAGTATGATAAAAATGTTTCAATATACATTGTAATACTTATGTAAAGTTGTTTGGGTTTTTTTAATAATTACTAGCTAAGTAGAAATGAGCTTAAAAATAGATGAGAAACAGGTATTATTGGTATAATAAATAGATATACTATAATTTCAAGCAATATTTTTTAAAAATAGAAACCCTGTGAAAGAATACAATATGAATATTTTTCTGATAATAAAGAGCTTTAATTAATGGGAGTGAGATCATGAAGAAGAATAAAGATAGGAAGGTAAGAAAATTTTTTTTACTGGTTTGTAACATGTTTCAGAAACAAAGAAGGCATCTCAGTAATTGGATCTCAATTGCATGGGAAAGCACTAGAATTATCTCAGTGATGTTATTTCAGACAACTGACGAGAAGTCCTGAAGGACAAATAAATTTATCACAAAGTCCCTTGTCATTCAATTATTTTTACTGTACACTTTCCTACAATTAAACATGCTGAACTATATTTTTCAAATTTACTTATTAAAAAAAATCGATTACAAAACCAGAATGTCAGTTTATCAGCTGACATTGTCTCTTGACTCATCTGGAAAACCTCAGAGGAGGGTGTGCCTTAAAGAAAGGCTGTGCTCTCCTCAGGGCTGTGCCACATGAATGTTTACACATCACACATTAGCCTTTACTTCAGCACAGGAAAGAACAAGGCTAGGATTCTACTTCTACTCATCTTCCTTGGGAGTGATTGTTCACAAAAAACTACTGAGAAGGGATAATTTCACAGCCTAGGCACCCTACTGAGTTGCAAACTGTCTGACTTCTATGACTTATTCTCAATATTGGTGTAAGGTTAGGCCCCTGACTTATATCTACATAAACTCAAATTAACAAGATTAGTGCTAATACCTTATGTTACCCCTCAGTTGCTTCCCAGGTAATTGGTGAATTCAGTAATGGAAAGAGGTTAAACTAGCATTGCACTTTGGAAGGAATATTACTGCTGGGTAAGCATTACAGAGAAACCTATCACTGAGTGATTTGTATTTGTACGGCACTCCTTTCCATGAGAAACGGAAAAGCAGACTGCATTAAATTGTCAGGGAGAAAAGATTCAAGGTGACATAATGTAAACAGACTAAGTGCATACTCTTACTGGTTGGTTTAAAGCTAGAGACAGATTTTGTAAATGTAGAGAAAGCAAGTTTCTGATAGAAAGTTATTTTTGACTGCTACATTACGTGGCAATGCTCTTTTGAAAAATTAAAGTATGACTATGCTTATCTGGTAACAGAGTCTCAATACACATTTACTAATAGGAATATCTATTCCAAGAGACACTGGGTTTGACTTCTGCTCGCTTATATAAACAACATAAAAAAACGTCTGATTATTTTGCTGCAGAATTTCAAAGCCTTCCTTTCTAGTAATGAAACCAAGTTGACTAGAAGTATGAAGCAACAGGGAAGAGCTCAATTATATTAATTATTTTAAAAGTTTTGTGTTAGATGTGAGAGAATGGAGGAATAGTAGATAATGCATATGCAGATTATAGGTATCCTTTCTTTAAATTGCCTTTTCTAGAAAAAACGTTCTGCAAATTATGTACCCTCAAGAATACTGTTTCAAGTATGCCTTTCACCACTGTTGGATAGATGGTTGTTGGTTCATAACCGGAGGAAAAAACATCACAAGAATGTCTAATAGAGAAATGTTTTCCCCAGTAAAGAAAAACTTCTGGTTTTATAGCCAGATGTGCTCTCTCCACCCAAGAGGAGAGACAAGACAGAGAAAAACAAGATGATAGCAAAGCAACAGTAATAATAACCTGTGATGTGTGGCTAGTGATGGTTTCTGTTGTTTGTGGGTTCTTTTAGTTTGCTATGCTGTTCTCCTTAAGAGAGAATTGTGTATTCTGCTGGAGAAATATATGAGATGTGCATTGAAGTGAAAGGTAATACAATGAATTCACTTGCAAAATAGTGATGTGGATATCAATGAGGTGTGAGCCTGTCAATCTCCCCCTGTGTGAAAGAAGCTAAAATAGAGAGCAAAGGAAAAAGAAGTTTTGTTTGTGGTTATTAGGAAGCTTTCTTCCAATGCTGTGACAATGGGAGCAAGTCTTCCTTTTCCAATTCAGATACCAGTTTCCTAAGCTTATGTTAGGTTTCCCCATGTTTTGATCATATAACGGATTTCTAAGCAAACTGTGTAATACAGCCTCAAATAATTTCTTGCAACAATAACAATCCTAAACTACTTCAAAAATATTAAGACTGCAAAAATAAGAAATAATAAGAGCAGAAGAGGTTGATTCACTGTTATCCACCTTGCACACACTATGAAGTAATACAAAGTTGTTTTCCACAAAGTCCCTGTCTCATCCAATGAATCCAATGAAGATTTGCTCCATATGTCCTTGTCTTTTTATTTCTTCAAAGTTTCATGGGAAAGCGAAACACTGATATCAAACTTTCTGTAACATGATACGGACATAGGATTTCATTTTACAATGGTGAAAATTAAGACAAGACTGTCAGAAGTATCTGGTAAGTATCATCAAATATATGCTTTTACAGAACACTTCTCATAATAAACTCAAAGGTTTAAAACAGCTCTGTCTAATTTCAGGTTTTATGTGTCAGGGCCTCTGCAAATCAGTCAATTTAAGTATTCAGAAATGAATGATATCCAGTCATTAAAAGACCCATTCAACTGAGTTTTTAAGAATCATACAAAGAATCAGTTACTGAGATGGGAGAGAAAATACAATTTTTTATGATGGCTTTAGCAATTTATCTTTCACCATCTCAGGAAATATGGTGAAATGCTGCAATAAACTCCTTAACATGTCCAACAATCTGACTAATTTCTAAGGAAGACTGTAAAAGTAATTGCATCATCATCCTAAAAAAAAAAAAAAAAAATAAAAAAATCCAGTAATAAGGAATATTTAAACTTAACCTCAACTAAATGCAGAAAACAAACACAGATGTCACTGAGCAACTGCATTTCCATAATATTTTCAAATAAGCTAAAAAGTATAGTGACTAAATTGTCTATAGTTTATATTCACAGAGTGATTCAGGATGAAAGGGATGTCAGAGCATGGTCAGACATGGGGTCAGATCAGACTGCTCAGGTATTTTTCCTGTTTTGTCTTGAAAAACTACAAGGATGAAGACCGAACAACACTGCTGGGAAAGGTGCCCCACTCCTGGACTATCTTCAGTGTGATTTCCACCCCTCTTATAGCTGGTCCGATCCTCTCTTATTTCAGCTAATGTGCCGTGAAGAGCCCAGCCCCATCTTCTCACAGGTGTTGGGGAGGATGGTGGATACTGCTCTAGGGCACCGTGAAGCCATCCCTCCAGGCTGAACAAGCCCTGCTCCCTCAGCACCTCCTCATGGGACAAGCACTCCAGATCACAGCCAGATGAATTCACTCAAATCTATCACTGCTCTTAGAGTTAGGACCCTAAAAGTGGACTCAGTACCCACATGTGCTTTCATGAGCACTAAGTAACATCCAGAGACCTGTGAGGCATTAAACTCAGTAAGTTCTAGTTTAATATAGATTTTCTAAACTTTGAGTGGGTTAAATAACTGCGCCTGCTTTTATGCATACCTAAAGAGTCAGATTGATCTACTTAATTCCATGCACCTCAGTAATGTCCCAAGAAAGAAAAAAAACATTTCAAATTTATAGATTTTGTGGCTTGTAAGCAGATGTATTAATGCTCCATTACACAAATATAAATTTTTAAGTAAATCTAGTGCACAGTTGGTGTTGCTCTGGACAAGGGACAAAGACAGTTAATGTAAGTGGCATGCATGTCTAAGAACATTAGGCAGCTGTTTTACAGAGATTAATATTTAATAGTTCACTGCACTGAATTTAGATTTATTGACAAATACCCACTTCTCATTATAGTGGCTGACTTAACATTAATTGAAGCAATACAGGTGTTTAATTGAAATAAAAATCCAGGTTTTTTAAAACTCTATTGAAGATTCTGATGTCATTAAACAAAGATAAATCTACCAGTGGGATGGGATGTGCACAAATATAGCTAATAGATCCATTTGCTAATCCAAGTAATTTCAGGGTGCTTGACTTTCGGAATTGTACAACTAGAATTTCCTCTGAAGACAATCACATCTCATTCAGAGTAGTCATAATGTGAAAGGTGAAATAAAGCAAGGGCATTCAAGCTTTAGTAATAATTATTTACAAATTCAGGATTTAGATATTCAGAAAAAAATTAAGAGTTTAGAATTAAGATATTAAGTTGTCAAATGTAGAAATGCCATACATAGGGAATTTAGGAAGCCATGTCTTCATTACCCAAAGTGTATAAACATTTGATGAGAAAGAGACCAATTACAAACAAAGCAGTAAAGGGTACTCTGGATGGCTCACAGTGAGAGCAGCATCCACAGCCTTGTACATTTACATATATGTTGCACACAAGGAACGAATAACGTGTTGTTAATGTCCACTGGGGATAGAACATGGAGTCAGAGGCTTAAATTGACCTTAAGTTTGATTATATGTTAGTAAAACTTTTAACTGTAAAGACAGTTAAGCACTAAATTAAATTGAGGCTGCAAGATTTCCATCATTGGAGGTATTTACCAGGATTTGAAACAACTGTCAGGAACAGTTGAGGCTAGAGCATGAAAAAGATGGTCCCTTTTGGCAATATTTTTTCATATTTGCCATATAATGTAAGAATTCTTTTTTCTTTGATGTATCTTAGAAAAGTAATTACATATTGCATGCTGTGAAATCTCTTCTACCAGAAGAGAAATCACAGCCAATGTCCTGAGACTCATTTTTCTAAATGCTGTAGAAATAGGAAAAAAAGTATTTCCCAAGGATTGCCACAAATAAAAATGGAAACTAAGGAGGATACATGAGAGTATTTGAGTACAGCATTAAAAGGGAGACAGATAATAAGAAAAAAATGTTAGTGTTAAAAACACAAGGTTATGTCTTATCTAACTTTGATGGCTTGAAAGGTTTTTATTAATAAGTGGGAAAGGTATTTATGAATTCATGTACAAGCTGTCTGCCTCACTATTATTAACAAGCTAATTTGCAGTCTTGTAAGTAATTTCATAAGAGAAGCCAAAGACTAAATAGGCTTGGGGAATTGCCCCTCAAGGATGTTCATATCTGGGAGGTGGGAATAGGGCTGGGACAAAAACATCTCTGCTGCTGCTTGTGTCATATTTCCCTTAATTTAAATAAAGGATTTATAGGGTTGTCATTGTGCAACCTTTCCAGAAGAAGGTTATATTACTGATGATTCTGAACCATCTCAGCCACTGGGCTGCTTTTTAAAGCTAACTTTAATGAGAAAAATACAAGGAAATGTTATGGACAATTAGGAAGTAATGAAAGCCATGTAATTGCAGCTGATGACAAAAGATATTGAAGGGCATTGCTATATTTTGAGTCTGGATATTAATCTGCAAGACTACTGCATTTTTCAGAGGTTGGGTTTATTTTATGAAACAATTCCATTAATAATCCAAGAGAATGCATAAACACAACATTTGTTACAGAAGATGTTTCTATCACGGATAACAGACATTATGAAAAAGAATCTAGAGAGGAGACACATCAAGACAGGAACTACAATGAGATTCACTGAGAAAATATATAGTCCTAGAAATGCATATGTGGGGAAGCACTCACTCCTCTCCACAGTGAAGGGCATCACACTTTTTGAACAGATGGGACACTTTAGTGTTATGTTAACAGTCCCTGAAGTTAGTCTGAGGATCAACCCACAAGCACACTGACGGGAATCATTCCCTCCACTGATCTTCCAGTCAAGAGGCACTTCAAGTGCAAAACACAGTGACCCCAAAATGCATCTCTGCAACCATTCCAAGTCCCATATCTGTTTTCAGACTAAAGGGACTGTAAGGGTTAGTGAGTGGGATGAAGCAGGTGCATAACCCATCTATAAAGCAATATGGCTGACACTAGCCATGATTTTCTAAAATCTTGACAGTTATGATTTTTTTACCTCAATTAAAGCTGGTTTGTTGTTGTTGTTTTGGTTTTCTTTCTTTTTTTT
>VYZT01035946.1:0-70460 GCA_013400735.1 Pomatostomus ruficeps | reverse complement strand
AGACTTTTGCTTCAGATGTGATAATTTGAAAAAAAAATAAGATGGCTCAGAATTTCACTTGAATGAAAGAAACAACGTTCAAAATCATGTTTGAAAATAAAAAACATTGTGAAATTTATAGTTTCTCTTATTGCTCTTATAAAATGGACGTTTTCTCCTCTAAAGTTAAAGTTTTCTCACAGTGTTTTTTAAAAATGCCATGTGGTTTCCTCTCTCTCTTTCCCTCTCTTTCTCTTTCTATCCCCTCCTGCCTCTTGCCCTTTTTCTCTCTTTCTTTGCTTTTTCTTTCCTATCACACAGCTGGAAGTATCAATATACTGCCCAAAATGACATGCAGATTTTCTCATCTTTCTGGGAAGTATAAATAAATTTTTCAGGAACAGGGCAAATTGCCCACAGTATTGTTCCCACTCTGAGTTGTGTTTGTTTGTGGAACTGTCCGTATGAGCACTTGTAGCAGCCAGTGTGTACCTGCAGGTGGTTGGGGCAAGTGTAAAGCTCTTTTGCACTTCTGGCTGGAAGTATCAGTTGAACTGTATTTCAAGAAACATTGGAATTCTTCTGTTTCTCCATCCTACGAGGTGCATCTTTCAGTGCCTCAGACATGAAAATTTATGTATTGAAAGCTCTGAAGGCTTTAAACACAGGAATTTAATTTCGTAAGTCTTCACACAAGTGGTACAAATGTTTCATATAGAATTTTTTTTCATCTACCCAGTATTGATAATCTAGAAGTGAGATATTTAGTAGAAACTAGTTCTCCAGGCCTCCTGGGTAATACAGAGATCAGCATTCCAGTTTTGATTCAACTCACCTGTCATGGGCATATCTTTTAGGCAGGACTCATGTTTTGGCTAACCTATTGGTCTCACTCCATCAACTGTAGAAGGAACTGCTGGTGGAAGCTTACATCAGACACCAACTTCAGACTATGAGTTTACTAGAAAATCATCTAAGCCATCAGCAGACTGATCTCTGAATGTATGTCCATGGGCAGAAGGCCTTCGCATGGCCTCTGTCTGGAACCCGAGTAACACCATCTTAAAGCAAGTGAAGCAAATAAGTGTCTTGTTGGAGAACTCCATTGGGGCAGGAGATGACAACCTAAAGGAACTACCCTACAAAAGTTCTCTGATTTTAGGTTTGGGGAAAGGGTTGTATCTGTGTCAGGTCCTTGACCATGATCATCCAACCCTAGACTCATTGTGGAGAGAAGATGCTCAGTAGATAGGGTGCAACGACTGCCATTGTGACTTCAATGGTTGTGCATTCATAACATTTGGATGGGACAAGGATTATTTTCCCATAGGAGCAAACACTCAGTCGATATAAAGCCTTCCTTGCCACTTACCTGCCCTAATTTACAGTAGGTCAGAATCTGGCACATATTTGACCAGCATTGACCTTCCCACATTATATCACAGCCTTCCCTTTAGAAGAGATACAGCTCAACCATGTAAATGCAAGACATACATGTGGTAATAAAAAAGTGTCCATTAATACCACATGCTCCTTGGCCATTGTGAATATTTGGCAGTCTTAAAGGCCAATGTTCATTCTTCTTAATTAGAGAGGGAAGTCAGGAGAAAAAAAAAATATGTTTCACCTTATGGAAGAGAAATATTATTCAAAAACCCATCTGGGATTGTCCTATCACCTTTTCTTGGCTTTGGAATACAGGGTTATCATTAAAATAAGATGTTTGGCTTCTTCATCTTACACCATCTTGTATTACTTAAAATGTATGTAAAAATAATCCTAGATCCTGAAAATCCTACTCATCCCCAACATCTTATGTTTCTGATCTTTGGTTCATGTTTTATGAACATAACTATAAAAATATTTCTATAAGTTATTTTTAGGTTTGTGAGAGACTAGGTTTCAATTTGCTGATATCCTATTTTAGGTTTCAAGGAAAGGTATCTGAATATTTGAACTGTTTCAAAAGAGTTTCTAATAATGGTTTTAAATATATCCATATACCCATAGATATATATTTTAATATATCCATATATATGTATATATATTTATGGTTTCATGGAAGTTATAATGGTTTAGGCTCGTTTGGCAGTGACTGCCATTTTTTTTAATCTAACCTCTAAATTCTTGGGGGTAAGTGAAGACAGAATTATGTGGCCCTACAAATATTTGGAACACCAATGAAAAAAGAAATCAAGTGTAATAGACTATTTCTAATGTGATAATCTGGGAGAGCACATAGCACACAGTGGTCATTTTACTGTAATACAGACCAGTCCTTCTGACTTCTTTCTTCATTTCCCTTTTGAATCATTGCCTTGTATTGCTGCTAAATGTGACAACAATTGTTTTAGGTAGCAGAGATGGATGGCAGCGGTGGTAGGCACCATCTATCACCAAGGAGATGGAGTCAAGCACTTCCGAAGGGTGATTCCGGTCATCCAGTGTTTGGTCTCTGGAGACGCCTGACAGCCTGATCTTAGTATTAGCAGGAAAGCAGAACAGGGTCACTTCCAGCTTAATTCCTCTCGATTAAATGTAAGGGGGGATAACATGGGCTCTAACCTAAGTGCAATATTTGAGTGAGCTTACATGCAGTAAGCAAACTTTGATGTGAAAATGTAGTACTGATAGCACAGCATTAGCTAAAAGGTAGTGAGCTGGGTGTTATCACATCTAGATGTATCTGTCTAAGAGTTAAGCATCTAATACAAGGCAATAATCTAAGCCTCCAGTATAGGTGCTAGAGACTGGTTTCTCTAGTGGATAATTAAAATTCTAGGATGGATTATTCACTCATGAGATGAGGTGCCTAGCCTAAATATATTTAGAACATGATTTATTAAGTCATGACATATAAATTAGTATTTCTGTAAGTTAAATTTTCATAGCATTAATGTACAAAAAATCCAGAATACTATGGTTCTACTCAGAGGGTTAACAGAAAAGCACTAGGCATGCTGATTACATTGGTGTATCCAAACTGCTTTGCTTTTTTAGCCAGTGTTTGCTGATTTTTTGAGAAAATTCTTGAAAAATTTCAAGTTTGAAATAATTTAAGTGTTGTTGTTTAAGGAATTTCTATAACCAAATTAATCTTATTTTTAGCTCAACTTATCACAGGAATAATATGTATCATTGATGCAGTGTAAGTCTGTAGTTACCAATTTTATTAATTCCACAAGTGATTCCAGAAATCTCTCTTTTTTTAAGTACTTACTATAGAGCTTACAATGGTGGCATAGGTGACTGAGACTGTCTTTCTTATTGGTAAACAAACAATATTGTAATTTCAAGAAAGTCCTAGGAATCAACTTTTCAGTTTAGTAGTGTACTAGTTAGGGGAAAGCTATCTCATTACATGCATTGTGTAAATCATCTTTGTAGATGAAGATTGTTCATATTAATGAACACATTCTTTTTTCTTGACATTGTAGCAGAAACTGTTTACTTGTTAATGAACAACCAATACATTAATTTGCTTCAGACTGTTAGAGGGGAAAGTGAGATTCCAGTCATTGACAATGTTATTGCTTTACAGTAGCCCTCATCTAATTTAAATGTGGTGCATACTACAATAAGAAAAGCCAAACCCTTGAATAAACTCCTGAAAAAGCCTGGTGGGTCTTTATTCAGTTGGGTGCTCGCATACAGTAGCATGTGACAGCAGGAAGGCTTTCAAGAATTGTTGAAATGAAAGCGATATATCCACAAATAACAGCTAAATTGCAATCCTTTCCCTATGGGGCATATATGTTTGAAAAGAAAAAATAAAGAAAAGAAAAGAAAAATTGGCTCAGAGGTTTGCAGTGGTACTATATTACCACAGGGCAAGTACATTAAATCATTGTTATTTGCTAGCCTAGGGTATATGTTGGAAAATGGCATCTTTTTTATTTAGTTTAGATTGTGGGCAGGGAGGACTTTCCTAATATTATTGCAGTGCCTGCTAGTGCTGCCATGGTTAAGGCTGTGTTAGTATTTCCATTATAAACTCTTAGTCTCAAAGGTTTTTAATTTGATTGTAAAAAT
Source organism: Pomatostomus ruficeps (assembly GCA_013400735.1). NCBI lineage: Eukaryota > Metazoa > Chordata > Aves > Passeriformes > Timaliidae > Pomatostomus > Pomatostomus ruficeps. The sequence goes on along the minus strand of VYZT01035946.1, from coordinate 66,449 downwards.
TTGCTCCAGGCAGAAACTTGGCATACAATTTTTCAGCTCAGAGCGATTCTTTTCCTAAAATATGAGAGAAATCGTCTTGACCTCTTCAACATTTATTTTCTAAGTGTACACAAACATTCATAGACACAAAGGCAGTTTTTATGCAGCTCATTTCAGACGTGTCACGTTTTCAAGCATATCTCACAGGTCTTAACTACAAAGGCGACAGCTCAGAACTTTTGGGCATTTTGAAAACCAGGAAGAAAACTCAGTGATCAAGAGCAAAAATGTTCCACATGTGGGAGAGTTTTATTTTGACGTGACCAGCATTTTAAGTTTGCACAGTAATGGTATGTGTACGCCCTGCTGAGCACTCATGTAATTCCTAAACCCATTAGTTTAAGTCATTCCACATAGAAAATGCTAAATGTGAATGTGCTGAATTTCCCTGTAAGACTGGGAAAAGAAGCAGTTTTGTCTTGTATTTTATAGTAGCACCATGGACAAAGCTGACAATACACCAGCAAAAGGGGTCCATGAAGAGAAGAATCAAAAGGACTTGTTTTCTTTTAAGGGGAAAAAAAATTGTCTGAATAAGACAGAGTTGAAGGCTCACACTGAATAAGATAGGTATTAAAAGCAATTTAAAAAGCATAAGTATGGAACCATTTGAAAACTATAAAAGTGCAAGGGAGCCATGCAGTGTAGTGAATCCATGCATGGAACCAATCACCTACTAATCTGGAGCAAATTTACAGCTACAAACAGGCATAATTAATACACAAATCAAACACACCCAGAGGCAGATGGAATTGAAATCCTAGTCCTTTTAGCAAACATAATACAGACCTTTTCCTCATATATTCACTAAATGAGACTGTGTGTAGCTATTTGAAGTAGTGTTGCATACAGGCTAGTGGAGAAATTAGGTTTATAAAAATGGCTGCAAATTAATTGTTTTTAATAGCAATTCTACCTCACTGGGTCCTTTTAGGAAATGACAGCTTTTAAAAAGTGATGTCTATGCATTTTATATTTGTGTGCATGTATACTTGGATAGCCCATACCAAATGGCTTCAGTAAGAATTGAGTTGCTATATTGAGGCTTCATGTTGCCTGAAGTTTTCTGCAACAGGGGCCAGAGGAAGGGACAAAGTCTTCATGAAATAAAGAATCTGTGGATTGATCCACCTGTAATGGAGATGTGTTCCTAATCTTTCTCTCAGTGGTTGACTTGAGTGATAAACCACGATGCTCAGTCATGTCCAGAAGTATTCTCCCTACCTAAGTGGGTGGGAAGGGGACACTGGATAGAGCTGTGCCATTTTCTTGGCACCTGCCTACAGCACTGCACATTTTGTCAAGCCATGTGTAAATATCAGGTTGGGAAAATAGCTGTTTGCACCAAATGATAGAGCCAGAAAAAGCACATAGGTAGTGATTAGCCATGACAAGGGTAGACTGATATTTGGAAGATAGTTTCCAACCAGCTGATCAGACAGATTTTTGAGAATTTTTCCAATAGAACCATTGGAACCAAGAAACTTCAAGTGATTGTTAGGTGCAACTTGATCTGTTCATGAAAAGCTTTCCTCTTGAGGTGTTTCTGATATATCCTCATAGGTCTTTCATGATGTAGGAAGACTCTGGACTCAGAAAGCCAGAAGACAGCTTTATTTCTATGTGTCTAACAGATTTTAATGCTAGTGATGAGTTATTCATACACATATAATTTTAAGTGTCGTTAAAAAAAAAGAAAAGGCAATGATGATCAAGAAGCTTAGCTTACTTGTCTAGAGTTACTCTCAGGAAGAGCTGACATTACTACTACAACTCTCACTGCTGCTGCTATTACTATTGCTTCACTGCCACCACCACCACCATTGCCCATCACAGGTCATTACTTTATTTGACCTGTGCATCTCCATTAGATGCCTGGAATGCTTCAAAACTGCTAGGTAAGACCAGCAGGGTCTTATATGAATAAGATTATCTATAAATTCATTTTCTTTTCAAACAAAATGCCCACAGCTATCGAAGCTCGGTCCATCATATGGTGAGAGTTTGAGAATTGGAAAGAGAGGTACTGGTAAACTGAAAGAAAGGATTATTTGTGAAGTGTAAATACAATGTTCAAGGGAATTCCTGGTGCTGTATCTTGCAAAAGAGAGCGATAGATTTTTTTTTCAGCAAATTCAAGCACATAGGAAAATCCAAGTAAGCCCTTGAGATATGAACTTCTGATAATTTGGTATTTATCGTTAACAAGGTGTAGTCTTTGTGACATTGCTTCACAGTAATAGGGAGCTAGAATTTAAGGTGGGTAATGTAAGATCTTGGCAACTTTTGCCATTGACAGTTATGGGGTGGGAGGAATCAAATTGGCTGACTGATGCTAAAACAAGTAGTTCAGAAGAGGCATTTCCAGAGAGCTGATGTGAAAAAAAAGGGGAGGAGGAGGACTTGAGTATTTCCCAAAGGCCAGTTTATCACTTGCCATTTGTGCTGATCTTTGATGTCTTATCTGAGGCAAAAAAAATTGCTCACACTGGTCCAAGGTTAAAGACATATACACTATACTATACTTATTTTTTATTTTATTAAGGAATTAATAATAAGATTTTATATTCTTCCTGAAAGGAAATTGTTAAAGGATTACTGGAGTGTGAAATTAAATAGCACTTTTCTCATGCTTGTTAAAAAGCCATCCATGGAAGTGGTGGCCTTCCAACAAGTTTCTAAATTATTTAAATTAGAAAAATTTTAATTTTTTTTTGAAAAGTAAGAAATTCAGAAATTGCTATGTGTTTGATTGGCATAAAGGAATCTTTTATTTTCTTATTACTAATTGAATAAGTTCTGTATGCTACATATTCCTGCAAAAATAAGGAGGAAAGCCAAACTTTTCAAAATGTGAGTGAACAGAAATTACATCTGATATTATCACCTTAACTTATGAGCTAAGTTTTTAAGTTGCTGCTTGCTCTTATGCAAAATATTTGCTCTAATTAGGTAATAAAAGAGTAGAAAAGGAAAAATCAATTAATACTTCAGCTCTAGTCTCAACTTCTAACGAGTTCATGTTTCTTGAGCAGAGAATCATTACAGTATATTCCAATTCAATCATCACAAGCAATCCACCAAGGAGTTAGATCCAGCTGCATTCCTGAGAAGCTGCACACAAGCTGTAAAAATTAGTCATGCAGCCACATCCTAGCTTTCCCACATAAACCTCTGTACCAAAGTGAGTCTTGATGAACAGGATTATAAAAAAAAGGATGCACCTATTGAGAAAATTCTCACTTCACACGCTAATATCCCAGCACAGGAAGTGAGTTTGGATAGAGGTATGGAAATCAAATATAGCTGTGGACTGATAGGCTTTGTATCTAGTGCCCTTCAACACTATACATACCAACTCTCATGAGAAATGTGAATGCGATTTTAGAGTGGAAGCCTGCTAAATCCCGCTAATGATTGGAAGTTTCATTGTAAATGACTGGATTTTGGGAATTAGCAAGTGAATTAAGAAATACAATAAAGGACCAGACGATAATGCATTGTATAGAGTACTCTTTCATTTGCTCTGACAATTGATTTAGTTTTTATTTTGCACTTCTTGCACTATCAGCAAGTGTGCTGGAGTATAAAAACTACAAGCAATATGAAATACCACCAGGGCTCTCTGATTATTTTTGATGAAAGGCAGAAAAAGTGCTATTTTATCTATGTTGATAAAAGCATGTATTTAATCCTACTTTCGTTTACAAGGTAATAGTTGCTATTTAACCACTGGTTCATGGAATGATTCTTGATGCAGGAGATAGCTGCAGAACTAAGGAGTCTGTTAGATGTCTGTCTGTCTGTCTAGAATATTTTTTTTTTCACAGGGATTATTAATTAACAACAGGGTTATAGGCATGTGCTACTTTCCCTTTCTTACTTTGTTATCCCAAAGAGTTTGTCCTCCATCTTACTGGCATCACAAGATTTTGTCGTGCCAAAATGAAGGCTAATGATTTGTGAACACCATAATCCTTCATGAACCTTCACTGTCAACCCTTTTCTCCTCTGCTCCCTTCCACACACCTCCAGCCTCTCCAGGACACTTGTTTCTTTCTCCTTTCCTATACTCCACTTGTCTTGTGTGGTGCAAATATTGTACATCTGTGTGTAAAACAGAGCAGGGACACTGCTCCTGGGGAATAAAAAAGCTTTGCCCTGCATTAAATACCTGGTTCTGTTCATTGCTCCCATGCACCAGCATGCAAGGAAAAGGGGTATAAAAACCTGACTGCTGAAGTGGGAAGATGGGACTGCTTTCAACAGCAGTGGTGGCTTAAATAGGAAAGGACAGTCAGGGGTAAGGTCTCTGTAAGTCAGGGGTAAGTGTATGTTGTGTCTTTTGGGATTAAGTTCTACACTGTTGTTCTTTATATTTGGACCTTCAAATAATTTTTATTTTGGATAAACTGAAAGACTGGGGTGCTGTGAAAAAATATTTCAATTACAAAAGAAGAAAGACTTGGGGGAAGTTGGAGGACAATCATACTTATGTTTAAACATTACATACAGTCAGTGAGAAGGGAAAAACATGGAGAAAAGGCATCATGTGTTAACTGCAAATTATGTCCATGCTTTAGGTTTTTGCAATGCTTTCTAAAGGACAATAATGGAAGACATGCACAGACTATCTTCCAGTCACTAGTCCCCAGGTGATAGGTGACACACAGCTTTATTATTTGTTACCACTTAACCTTCAAGATGGGAAAAGGCAGTTGCTGAAAACCTTAAGCCTAAATGCTGCCCTGGTTATAGCTTCTTGCTCTGCCCCAAAGCTGCACTTGCCGGGCCATGTTTTCCACTTATGGTGTAGGTAGAAAGCTAAGCCCTGGCCTACTGTGTGCCAGCGTTTGCACTGCTGTTCTCTGCCAGAAAATGTCAGCAGGCACAGTCAGCAGCAGTTTCTGCTGATGCCTGAAATTCCATTTACTACCATTTACCATTTGCTAAATGAAGGCCAGTGAAATCCTCTTTTTGAAAGATACTTGAATCCAAGATAATCTTAAAAGACATGCTTTGCAAAGGGACTAAAGAGTGCAGCTATTGGTGCTGATTTGTTGCCTCTGCACTGCCTGTGAGCAGCTGCCTGGCAGCAAATGGGGCAGCAGACATCAGGAAGCAAATGGAAACCCTGTGGGCAGCCTGCAAATCACCAGTACATGGACATAACCAAGTCTTCCCTGGAAAGCAGTTGGATTGGGATTGGGTTTTTGCCTTCATTTTTCTAAACGGGAAACATGTTCAAAACCCCAACTTGCCTCCTGTTCCTTATTTCAGTTATGTTCAGGGAAATGGGACTTTGGAAATAGGGAGAGGGGAGGAAGATTAGTAGAATTATATCAAAGAACTATCCAAGTCTTATCATGATTCTCCTGTTTGGGCAACAGGTAGATAAGGAAGATAGGCTCTAGATTATGTCCAGCTGCTCATTCTGAACTGCAGACAGATTGCACTCCAGGCAGAGAAATCATCTGAAAGGAAATCAGTAATTCATTCTTTATTTCCCTTCATGTAACATGGAGTTTGCTATTGTTATTTTATGTGCAATTACTATGTATACATACCATAATCATAAGTGTTTCAGGACACTCCCCATATTGTAACCCTTTTACATCAGCTCTATGCAGGAGAAAAGAATACACAGGTAACAGATTTATAAATGACATTACAATTACAAAGTTAAACTTCTAGCACTGAGATAGTTGTCTGTTATCCGAGATTGCATATTTTTGATAAAACCCATGAATTTGCATATATTTGAGCAGATACTGAACTTTGAAATACAGCAAGTTTAATTTTGCCATATAGTAAAGAAATTACATATCTGGTCCAAGACCTCCCGAATTACCTGCATTGAGGGAAATCAATTTATTCTTTTCTGTTAGATAATTGAAAAGATAAATTCACTGACCCTGAAAATATATCTCTTTTTATTCTTGACCACATCCATAATTCTCCTTTCTTAATAACTGAAAGTCATAATTAATATGCAACTAAAGAGTTTTCATTATTTCTTCAGAATTGCCTCTTAATTTACTACATTAGCCTGATTAAGTAATGAATTTGTCAGTTCCAGTTTTTCCTTAAGAATATGAAATATCTCATTTTTGACCAGGGAATACTAAACTAAACTGCAACTGGGGAAGACATTTTGGACTAGATGCCTTTTGCTAAAAATTCTTTCAAACTCTTTTCTTAATGCACACCTAAATAATGAGGACTGCAGAGCCCCACAGGCCCTCTCTACCTGCAGACATTGCTGCCACAGAGCTGGAAGCAAAGCATACTAGCCTGATAAGCTGTTCCACCTGCACCTGGAGCCACAACACAAGGAGAGGAAGTGTAGACCACAGTCCTGCTGCTGTGGCACAGCAATTTGGGAGTTTACTGAAATGATGCGTTCAAGTGGCAGTAGAGATGTCCCATCACATTCCTGCAGTAGCAGTCCCTCCCATTGACTGAAGGAGGAGAAAACCCAGATTTATTTTTTTTCCCCAAAAATCCACAATTTTCTCTGCATCAGTAAAAAACACTATCCTTCCCTCAGTTGTGTGTGACAGAAAACTTTTGTGGTTTTCTGCATTCATTTTTTGAGAACTGTGGATGGCATTTTTATTGTTGCTAAGAAAACACCTGTAGTAATTAAATAAAGCATTTTCTTCTGATTTGTCCATAGCAAATGAGAAAGCATCATACTCTTCCCTTTTGCTCAGTCAGGAGAAACTGGTCTTCATTCCCTGCAGTCTTTCCCATTTAACCCAAAAGGCTCTATTAAATAGCTAACTCACTGACTGAGTGTATGAATGTGCTCGGTAGCCTAATTTGTGTAAAATATGCAATGGTTGCCATTAAAGTGTCAGCCTTTACTCCTTATAACAGCTATACTTGGAAGGCAGACTTGCAGGTTCCTCCTTGGATTCGAGGTTGATGGTATCATAATTGCCATAGGTGGAAATGTTCTGAGGCCTTTGGAAAGGTTTAGTGACCAGGCTCTGTACCTGTGTGGGAATATAGACTGGCAAAAAGTGGCTTCTTCTGCCCTGAGGCCACTGATAAAACCCTGAGAGAGGAACTCAGTCAGTCATTGGAGCTCAAGTGAGATGGAGACTGATGGGTGTGTACACACACACACACACACACACACATATATAGATTATTTGAGAAAGTCAAACCACAAATGACCACGTAACGCTGAAATTCCTAGAGACCAGGAGTTCACAAATCAAGAGAACATACCCAGTGAAGAGTGATGAGCTGAAAAGGAGAGCAAAACTGATGCGCTGTGGACAAAAAGAGTTTCCTGATTTCAGGATTTCAGTGACTCGTGGTCTAAAAGGCTTGGCATGGCAGGCTCCAGTGAGGGCCAGCCAGCTGCTCTGGCTGCAGAGCATTTCATGCTGCATGAGCATGCAGATGATGCAGGAATGGCAAAGTGCAATACTATAGGGGAGGAGCAGTCATTGTAGGGGCCGGAGCTGGCTGTTCCAGCTCCCTACTTGGAAGGACTAGGCTTCCTGTTTTCTTCCTAATTCCAAAACCTGTGGATTTTTCTTTTAGGCCAAATGAAGAGGCGACAGACATTTGCTTGTGCTTTAACCTCCTGTGTAAAGGTCTGATGTTGCGTTGCTCTACAGGGTTATACTCTGCTCAGGGGAGACCTCACTGCAGTGGAAACTGTGAAATACATCAAGTGAGTGAAGAGTTTTAGAAGTAAAGCTCTAACACCCTGTTGTGGTTTTGATTTTGGCTAAGTGCCAGGCACTTACGGCAGCTGCTTACTCGTTCCCTCCCCTGCCACAGCTGGGCAGAGGAGGGAAGGAGAGGGGGAAAAAAAAAAAAAAACTGAGGGAATTAACTCAGAGGTTTATGAGTTGAGATAAGGAACTGGGAGAAAACGTTCTAAGGACAAACTAGGCTCAGCTTAAAGCTGCAAAGTGAAATTTATTACTACTTGAGTTAGAAGGAGGATAAGAGAAATAAACTAAACCTTTAAAAGACACTCATCTTTTCATTTTCCACCCCTCTCTCTCTTTCACCAAACAGTGCAAGGANTTCTGACATCTACCCGCTCTAGCGTAGTCACTTCTTTCACAAACTGTGGGACTTTTATCTCAGTCTCTGTCTGTCTCTCACTGCACCTGCTACAGCTTCTCTTGACATCTACGGCTTTTGCGGCTTCTTCTGGCATCTATGGCTGCTGCGGCTTCCGACATCTCTCCGCTCCAATGTTGGCACCTCACCCACAGACTGCGGGTGGTTCTGCATCCCTCATGGACCCCATGGACTGCAGGGGGGACACCCTGCCTCACCATGGGCTTACCACGGCCTGCAGAGGAATCTCAGCTCCAGAGCCTGGGGCACCTCCTCTCCTTTCTCTACTGACCTTGGTGTCTCTATGTTGTTTTCTCTTACATGTTCTTACAGTCTCCTCTTTCTCTAACTAAAAGCAGCTGTGTGCACATTTTGTTTTGAATTTTCCTTAAATATGTCATCACAGAGGCATAACCAACTTTTCTCACTGGCCCAAACATGGCTAGTGGTATGTCCATCATCTTCACAGCCATCAGAGATTGGCTCTGCTGGAGATGGTGAAGAATTCCAGAAACTTCTCACAGGAGTTATCTTTATGGCCCCCTCCCCTCTACTAAAACCACAACACAGCCTCTGGTGTTGGTGTCCAGAAACTATTCAACTTGCCTAAATCACAGGAACAGCATATGACCTCTCTCTGACATCAGCATCAGATTAGCGGACAATTTTATGTCCTTGAAGCAGAGCAGAGGTACTACAGCTCTTCAAAGAAAAAATGGGAAAAGGAGCTGTCAGTTTGAATAGCCAAAGCATGTGAAATGGACCACATCTGGTTTATTTGTTAGGTTTTACTTTGTGTGAGGTGTTCATTAATGAGGCGGTGATCTGTGAGTGGCAGCCAGTTCCTCCAGGAAGCTGGTTTGCTGAGATGTAAAACGTATAGAAACAAGGAAAGTGCTGAAAACAGCAAGGAATGGACATGGCCCAAGCTCAAGGACAGTTGAAAGGGCATCTGGAGGAACAAATGGGCTTTGTAGTTTGATACAACCAAAAGTCTGTGGAGTTGGCTGAAGGGGAGGCTGAGAGAAAGGATCTGTCTGCAAGGATGCAATTAGCAGGAGAAGATACGTTAATAAATCCTTTTTATTTCTGGCTTAATTACCCTGAGATTTAAAGAAAATGGCTGGCCCATATATGGGCAGTTCAAGGGCTCCTTCTGGTGCCTTCTTCCTGAAAAGAGCAAGTTTTGATGGGCTTAGCTCAACATTGCACCTGACTCGAAACACTGAAATTCAGGGGGCCTTTAGCCCTTTTAAGAAGTTTGTTCATTTTTAAGCCCTTGTGCTCTGTCTTCTCTTTGTCACCCCAGTGACTAGGTGCTGCTGCCCTGTTCAGGGAGACGAACAGGAAAGTGTTTCTTTGCTCTCCCGTTTCTGAAATAAAAATGGGAATCAGTCAAAGGCAAAGCTTTCAAGGCCTGGTCAGCCCAAGTGAATTCAACTACAGCAAAGCACAAGAGGTGTATGGGTGATGCACGAGAGCTACCATGTTAAGAAGATAAATTCAAAGTACTTCTCCAGAAACTATTACAGGAAAAGGGTAATAGAGAGAGTGAACTGATACAAACCCTTGGGAATCTGAAGTAAAATGGCCATACACTTCAATGTGAGCACACAAAAGGCAGCAGGTTCTCTCATGCAGCTGTTTCCCTGGGACACCAGGGCTGTGTGCTTACCCTTGCAGTGAGTGTGAAGGAGGTAATAGAGATTTAATCTCACCAGAAAATTGAACAGGATAGCCAGAAATCATTAAACTCTTTGCTACTTACTTACTTGAAGTCCAAATGTGGAAGAAAAATCTCCCATAGACTTTCATTCAGTCTCATGTGTGCTGTCTTTCATGTGTCTTAGATTACACTCCAGTGAGGATCCTGTGCCCCAGAGCCGTCAACGTAGCACCACTTGCCTGTATCTATGGAAAATAAATCACTACTTTGAGTACTGTTAGTTCACCTCTTACCTCTTTTCCTCTCTTCATGTTCTACTGTCATCCTTGCCCACTCCTCCCTTCACAACTTCTGAATCTGCTGGCTGATTTCAACCAATCTGGAGAGAAGAGGCAGAATTCTCAAAAATAAAAATTTTGTGACAATCAGCATCTCAGTAGCTGAGAGAAGCCTAAATTAGCTGTTGGCCATTGTGCCAGAGAGAGGTGGATGGGAGCCTGAACTGCTCCTGCCCAAAGGGCAGCTTGCTGGTTGTACCTGGGTGCCTTTCTGCAAGGGGAGCTGGGCTGTGGTGGCTGAAGGGATGAGCGGAGAGCTGGCTTGATGCTGCTTTGGGCAGCAGGTGGTACAATGGACCTTCAGGAGCAGCTTTTGCAGCTTTAGTGTCATCTTTTCCCACTTTCAGCTGGAGGACTTGATCTCACCATCCTGCAACACAACTGAATAAAGCCCTGAGAGGAAGCGACAACTCCCTCATTTTTCCCCTACTTTTCTCATATTTCTGCTTTATCCCTGACTGTGAAGGGCTGCTTTCATCCTTCCTCTTTTCCTGCATGAGAGAAGTACCCTTTTGCTTTCCTTTTTTCTGTCTTGATGCACTGAAATTAGAGGTGAAAATGGCTGCTACTAGACTTCCTGTACTAGGTTGAATTGTATAATTTTGATCTTTCCAGCACAGAATATGCTGTTCTGAATTTATTTGACCATGAATGCAGCTCTCATTGAAAGACCTCTTCAATATTTGAGTCCTGTGAATATTTTTATTATAAAAGCATTCCCTTGTTTCATAATCTTAATTTTATTTTCAAAAGAAGCATAGCTTTTCCATCTAGATTTCCTTAGAAGCTACCACTCAGCCCTAACAAAGAAAAGAAAAACTCAGCAAGGGGAAACTCAGAAAACTGAATCCCTGAATACTGACACATTTAGATTATCTTACTTTTTATTAAAAATCCACACAGGCTGACTACACAAGTGAAACTGCCTTGCAAGCCTATGTGAACAGCTCCTTGGCTAATGCTCATCAATCTGAGGAAGGAAACCAGGCAACACGCTGTGAAATTCTGACCCTGCTGCTTGTCTCCATGCCATATGGCAGCAGAAACTGGCATTGTTCTTTGGCACTTGGACCTGGAAGATCTTTTGCCCAAGCGCACTGCTGTTTACAGAAATAGTGCTTCAGCCCTGACCATTAATGATGTGCATGTGTCAGATGACAGTGCTGTAACCTGCAGTAGCCTTGTAAACCTGGGCATGGCACAAACACTCTGAGGACAAACCCATTGCAGCATTTAAGTATAAAAAAGATTGTTTGATGTGCTTTAATTTACTGGAAGTGAGTAAACGGAATTCCACTGTGTTTTTTATAAGAGAAATTTGACTGTAAAGAATCACAGCTCTGTCTAGTCCACTGACTTTATCAGGGTAATTTCATCCCATACAGAAATGTTACAAGCGTGTCAATGATCTTTGCTTACAATGTTAAATTCTTTGATAATTGTATCTTGAACTATTTCTCTTGGCAGCCTGTCTTTAGCCCATAATGTTTTGAGCCAGATTTTGTTTCCTGTAATCCAGTTTAAAGCCCCTCTTCCTTAGATTAGTTTCTCTCTCCGTTGTCCATTTTTCCTGCTGAGCCCTCAGGTTTACAGGCTGAGTCATTCCTACTTGAGGTTTCTATCCGTTCTTTGCTTTGTTTGTCCTGCTAATTTAAGCAGCATGTTTCTCTTCTATTCATGTACAAGAACTTAAAATTTAAGAAACTCTTGTTAGCCTCACCATTCCTTTTCCCACTTCATCATCTATATAACCTGCTATGTAATTCAGTCTTTCTCCAGTGTTTCAGTTGGTTTTATATGGAAAAACTGTGTAGGGGATATGAATGATCCAGAGCTTCAAAAGCAAATTCTTGAATATTAATGACTCTGCCTTTTTATCTCCAGGATGATAGTCTGCCAATATCCGTGTCTTTGAAATCCTTCCTGCCAGTAGGTCGCCATCATTTCAGCTTGGCATTAGTCATATTAATTTGATGACATCTAGTTTAAATGTTTTCTTCTTCTTTGTTTGCTTAGTGCGTCTTTGCCCTCTCTTTCCCTCCTTCTTTTGTTTTTGATTACACTTTTGATCAGCTGATGGATTAATTAGACAAAAATTCTTCTTCTGGCTTTCAGCAAACACTCCTTTTTGGAAGTGTAATCCAATAGGTACATAACACAGATATTGGGAGCATTTGACCCTGTTCAGAGCTGTGTAACTTAGCATGTCTTGTACCTCTGTGCCCCTTTTTTCTCCCTTCTGTAAGTTATTTTGGACCTCAACCCAGTTTGAGCAAAGGATTGTTATCCTTCACTAATGCTCTTAAGCAGAAGTGGACCCCCAATCCCTGTTTTGTAATTTCCTGATGTGCAACAGGTCAGAGCACCCACTTCAATCTCATAATTAAATGAGTGTGTTAACAAAATATGGCTTTGTTACAAAGGGAAGAAAAATAATTAAAGTAGTTAAAGCTTTCTGCTTAAAAGCAGACAACCAATGAAACCAATTCTTCCTTCTTCTAGGTTCTCTCATGAGAACCTACAAAGCAGAGACCATGGAGATTAATTTTCCCATTCTCATCTTCCTTTTGCAGATCCATGCAGAGATCTATGAGCATGTGCCTCATCTTTCTCTGTGGAGGTTCAGGACCAGCCACCCAAAATGTGTTGTCGCTGCCTCACTGATTGATTGCTGTCTCATCTGGACAAATATTAGTAATGAATTATCTGTGGCCAGTCTGCTACAAGCACACAGATTCCTCAGAACAAAATGATGGAGAACACAGGGTTCAATAAAGGATGCATTCCTCGCTGACTTCCACCACAAAGCTGCCAAAGGGAGAGAACACAGGGTTTAGATCTCATTTAGCCGCAGACCTGTGCTCACCAGTTATGAGCAGCAGGTGACTCCTAATGGACCACTCTTTAAAAAATTTTTCATAGATAAATATAATGATCATTTTATATTAGAAATGTCTATTCAATTAATATTTTAATATTATTAACTGTATAAAAATTAGTACTATAACTACTAATGGTAAAGAACTGATCCAAGAAATTACTAATAAAACATGATAATATGGTGGTTGCCATAGCACTGCTGCACTTGGGAAGCAGTTTTATAGCAGCCTTCTCGTAGTCAAAGAGGGCCTTATGAGTGAGACAAGGAGGGACATTTGACAAGGGCATATAGTGATAGGACAAGAAGCAAAGGCTTTAAGGAGGGTAGGTTTAGTTTAGATACTAGAAAGGAATTATTTACTGTGAGAATGGTGAGGCACTGGCACAGGTTGCCCAGAGAAGTGGTGGATGCCCCATCCCTGGCAGTGTTCAGGTTGGTTCAGGGTCAGGTTGGATGAGGCCCTGAGCAACCTGGTCTAGCAGGAGGCTCCCTGCCCATAGCAGAGTGTTTGAAACCGGATGATCTTCAAGGTGTCTTCCAACACAAACCATTCCATGATTCAATGGTTTATTCTGCTCATGAGGGTGAACAGCCTGTCTCCTACTTCTGATAGGAAAAAAACCCCAAACATTTAAGAGTGAAAGATGAAGCCAGGCTTTATCCTTTGGAGGTTTCAAAGGACCCATTGGCTCCAAAAGCTGCGCTATCAGTTTAAAAAGGAAACATGAGGGAAGGCAGAACCTGACTGTCATCTCATCAGAAAATAAACAGCAAATCCACTGAATAATGGAATGAGGAAACTTTCTCATGTTACCTTAGTATAAACAGATCAAGCATATTTTTGCTTTTATTTTTTCTGCCTACATCTTTCATAAACATTTGTGGCTGTGTTGTCTGCTTTGAATATTATGAATAAATGCATGTTTGTGTTTTTGCTTAGCCTGAACTGAAGGAAATGCAGACATCCCTCTTCCTGGCCTGTGGCAGGGCCAGCCCCAATCCTTGACAGATGATCTGTCTCTCCTGTGTCCTTCCCACTGCATCCAGCGTTGCAACATTGCTATAGCAGTGTTGGTGCTCTCCATGGCGTGTTGTTTGCACCCTTAGTGTCCCTGGAGCTATAGTCTTTGTGGCTTCCTGAACCATAACCCTAAAAGCAGCTGGGAGCTGAGGATGAGGTCTCCAGCAGCATTGGTTGTCCAATTTGTTAATGTGTGTAGGCAGTGATGCTGGTGCAGTGGAGTGCTCCCTATGTCATGCCTTTTCCAGCCCCAGTGTTCTGGGAGCTGCAGCCTCTGTGGCTTTATGATCTCTAAACCTCATCCTGATGACATTTCAGGGCTCAGGCTGAGGTGCCCAGCATCATAGGTCTCCTAGATTAGAAAGGGGTGGAGTGAACAATGCTAGTGAACAACTGTGCACCTCTTGGCATGCCCTTCCCAGCCCCAGGGCTCTTGGGGCTGTGGGCTTTTTGGCTCTTTGAGCGCCAACCCTAACGGCAGCTGAGGGCTGTGGCTGAGCTTCCCAGCTCCATGGGTGGCCCATTCTGCAAGGTTTGTGCTGTGTGACTGGTAAGGGATGCTGAGTGAAGCAATGCACTGTGCCAGTATTGCTCTCTCCCCACCTTTCTAACCTGGGTCTCCCATGTTTCTAGATACCTCAGGCTCAACCCCAAAATTCCATTAATGGTTGTGGTTAGGATTTCCAGAGGCCCAAAACCTATAACTCTATGGACACTGAGGTTTTTGACATCTCATTCTAAGTGCCTTTTTGTGGAGATGGTTGTTTACTTTTCTGCTTGATGGAAAATCCTTTTTTGGATGTTTTTTGTTTATCTTCCCATTAAAAGAACTCTTTATTGTATACTGTCATATAACAAATTATAGAAATCATTGAAAGTAACAACTTTAAGGCACTGCCTTATGTCTTTGTCTTTCCTTTGTCTTTCCTTTGTCTTTCCTTTGTCTTTCCTTTGTCTTTCCTCTGCTATATTTTATACTAAACTGCTATTGCAAAGATCTGAGGCATCCAGAAACAATAATTAGCTAACATGTGGAAAAGTTATTTCTGGTAGGGGGGGATACATTCTTCATACATTTGTATATTCACCAAGCCACTAATGCTTGTACAGGCATTTTGCAGAAGCAGCCAGATGGGTGAGTACCTCAAAGCACTTTATTTTCCTCACAAGTTGATGACAATGGCAAGTTGTGGCCAGTGATGAGTTATCCAAAGATGCTTTGTAAGACTTTTTATTAGTGAATGCTTCTGAGAGAATGAAAAACTCTTGAATGCAGAAGAGCCAGGTTTTGTTCACATCTGGGCCATGGTAATTAACTGCCTTCCCAAGTAATAGAGCTCCTAGTGATAGAGTCAGAAAAACAGAAATAACATCCTGGAAGTCTCGCTCTGTCTGGCCCTTGCAGTATGCAAAACAAGATTCCATGCTTGAAGACAAGCAGACTCACCTTCTGGAACTGGCTCCTCTTGTGCCTGATGAAGCATCAGGATGATGACCTGCTGCAGTGGCAATGTCTGCTTTCCCAGGGATCTCACCCAGTTCAGTGTCCTTACAGAAGCATCAAGGATTTGCTGACAAAGGGAAAAATCGCAAGTACTGTTCTCACACAGGTTAACAGCACTTTTACAGTATGACTGTAAATCATTTACGGGAAAATAAAGAAACCATATTTTGTAGTCATCTTTTTCATACTTATTTTTGATAATATCTACTGCACATTAAGAACAGCAGCTATACATTATCTAAATTTAAGAGGATTACAAATGGTTTTGAAGATCTCTGCACCTAAAGGGCATAAAATTAGCAAGGGAACTTTCATTTCAGCTGATTTATTGTTTTGGTGAGAAGAGTTGTCTCATGTGCTGTTTCCAAAGGCATTTTCTTCATGAGAACTTCCTTAGTCTTCTTTTTTCTCTCTCTCTCTTATTCTCTCCTTCTCTCATTCTTTTTGTTAAAGTAATTTTTCAGATTAGGTTCCTCCTTTATCTCCACACATGAGGAAGATTGAGCTTTACAGTCCTTCCCAGACTATAGTAGATTTAGAAAAATGTAGGCAAGTGTTTTAGTGATTTTTTAAAATATTTATTCCTTAAAAACTAACTAACTAAAATAAATAAATAAATAAAAGATTCCCAAAATCCTTGACAAGTTTCATAAGGAGATAAAGTTTCAGCAGTTTCTGGTAGATATGGGCTGACTTTTGTGACTCAGCCATGGCTGGTTATTTTTTCATGTGAAATTTGGGCGAAATTCTGTTTTTCATGTCATGCTTCACACTCAGATTAACCACAATGGTTTTAGCTGAGTTTAATTTAGTTTCTGGTTTGTTCAGTTTTAAAGAGATATGAAAACAAAACACTATGAGGGGAACCAACCTTGTAGAAAGGAAAACACAACAAGGTCTAATTATCAGTTATCACTGATAACTGAAAATTACTACTGCTGACTTCAGTGCTTCTTTAAAAAATCCCTAAACTTTTCAAATCTGTATTTATTAAAAAGTAAGTAAGTATAATTGTTCTATTCATTGCTCTTACTGTTCCTTTACAAGTAATATATTTATACTTAACCATGTGTGTATATTTATATGTACACATATGTGCACATGCACACATATATTATAGAATGTATACTTTATATATGTATACATAATGTGTTTGTATAGCTACTTGAATAGATTAGCAAAACTCTTTGATTAAAACTTGAAAACTGGCGTTAGAAGTTCATCCTTACTATTGGTGATCTGGCCTACATAGAACAAATGGCCAGGAGTTGTACCTACAGCATAGACTCGGGGATTGGAAAAGGGAACAGTTTGTGTGATTAACGCCTGTAAAGTGTCATGATACTTTAAATGGATTCATTCTCTGAACAACTGAGCAGTCGTTTCCTTACCCTTTCCAACCATCACTTGGGCTACTTAAGGGCCAGTGACACATGCACACAAAGGAAAAAAAGGGCTGAGATACAAGCTCCAACTTCTCAAGTTTTCTGGAGGCTTCCTCTCAACTACACATTGTTTTGCTAAGACTCTGGCTTGGTGCTGAATTTTCATGAAAACCAGCTGTCTTTATTCTAATGGAATTTCTTCTTAGAGGAGGCTTTCAGTGGGTATATAGCACCTTGTGCAGTTCTACCCAGCGTATATTAAAGTATATAAAAAAATTATATACTGAATGGTTCGTTCTGCTGATGATACACATGTATACTCCAGTAAGACTGTGGAACCCACTTAAAGGTAAAATTGGGCTGAGGGGGAGCATCCATGTATCGTATAGTAAGCTATGGTTTTGTCTATATTGGCTAAAAAATTCTCAGGAATAAATCTGATATGGGAAGCTTTTGCTATTGCCATAAAACCGTGCACAGGAGCAAAGCAGGACATTGTTACAGTAGATGCTACACGAGAGAATCGAAACCTCATCACTGAGTTCTGAAGAAGTCAGAGGTAAGAGTAAAATGAAAATTTTATTTTGTATGTAAACAGAAGTCTTGGTAGACAGAGCTGAGGTTTCATCTTAAAATGTAACAATTTTCTCATTAATTATTTTTCTCACATACAACTTTTACTTGTTCTTTTCCTGGCCCATCCTCCTGTTACATTTGCCAAGAAAAGGTTCTATATTTAGAATATCTGAACTTGATTCCCTTACTAGTTTTCTTTTTGTCTCATTTTGCTGATACAGTGTTCTTTAAGGGGCAATAAAACCAGTCATTTTTACAATAGTCATTGATTTCATATATATGCTTAGAGACAGAGATGTTGGAAAGGTGAGAAGAAAACTTCACTCTAAGTCAAAAATTGTATTAGTTCCCACTTGCATGCAAAGGAGAGGAAAATTACTAGGCTGCTTGGAAAAAAAAAAAAGGTGATTTGAAAGTAAGAAGTGGGAAATAATTTGCAAAAGGAGAAATGATCAATATGTGCTTATGTGAGTTTGTCTCCAAATTTTCAGAAGACTGTCCTTTTATTATGATGGAAACTGCATAATTTACTGTGTTAGGATGGTACCGTACAGTAAGGGACAAGTGTAAGAGGGATAGAATAAAGGATGCTTCACTTTTCCTTATTTTTGCTACTTGACTTTGCAAGATTATTCAGATTATTTTAATAGAGTTTCTGCTCAGTTCTATCAATGTTTGAATTTTTTTTAAAGGCATGAGAAAATCACGGTGTTACAGGGTCCAAAACGTCTCTGTTTTCCATTTCAATAAGTTACAGAAAAGTTTCTGTCTCTTCTAGCTTCTATCAGTGAAGACAGGGATGTTTTAGGAAACTTGAAGATCAGATGAAAAATTCTCTCTTGCCCAAACACTTTGCTTTGATGGAGTCCCAGCAGGCTTATGTAAAGATTTTTCAAAATTGCTTTTAGATCTGATAGGGAGTAAGTTCAGTAACTCTAGAGAAAGTGGCTGTTTGCCATGCAAGAATTTTGCAATTAAACTAAATCTAATAAGGGCCCAGAATGTGATTCTTATTTCCTGATTTCACTAAGTAATGTAGATGTAAAGATTTTTATCGAGGATACTGGCCACTAGTCCTCAAGACACTATCAGAAAATCACTTCACCAAGACAAGATTGGTTATATTCACCCAAGACGTGTTCTGGATATCAGACACTTAATTAATATACCCCAGGTCTCCTGTAGATTTAATCTCCACTCTGTCTGCGCCTCGTCTCCACTGACGCTAAAGAAATATTTGACAGTGAATTTCTATTTATAACTTTATACTCCTTTTCTGTTCCAGAGCCATGTTTTATTACCTGCAGGCTTTGTAATCTGAGTCTATAAGCAAGAACCAAGGAATTGTATCCAAGACCAGTCTGATGATAACCCCATTGCATAATTTCTTCCCTGGCCTTCTCTTGTGAAATTTGCCTCAACACTTAAAACAACTAATATTACATTGAGGGTTATGGCTTCTTCATTTACTTTTTTTTTAACATTAAAAATATTCTATTATCTGTAACTAATACTATACAATTAAAAGTCTAAGAAAGAGGAGGATATACCTTTTAAAAATTTAATTGCCTATAAGACAGTAGAGGTATAGAGCCTATCCCACAGATCATTTTTCTATATGTTTAAAAATGTCATAAAGTCATTTATGCACAGCTCTCGAGAGTATCTGGTTCTAAATGAAGTTTTAATTAGTCATACGCCTTGCTGTATCCTAAATTAACTCGGGAAAGACACCTGGGTACTATTATGGAAATATAATTACGACTTCTAACCAATGTGGAAAACCAGTAAAAAAACCCCAATCTCAGCAATATTTTAGAGGTATTATAAAGTCATCTACATATATCAGTAGTTATTTAACAACAGAAATAATACTTTGTAATGCATTTTGTTCAGATTATTTCATCAGGAAAGGATGTATTTATGTCAAGCATTTAGAAAACCAAAATGGTTAATTGATACCCTGACTTGCATTCTTTAGGCAGAAGTGAGAGAAAAAAGTCATAATAAAAATGTGCTAAGAAATAACTGATAAACAGAGGTAAACATGCACCGTTTTTGCACCCATTATTAGAATACAGAAATAAGAGTATGTTCAATGAAATTGAAAGACAGCGCATACCAACAGACATGAAGAACTATATGTCCTTTAGTTGTAAAGTCAGCAGCTCTTCTGCAATATGAGAAATACCTGGAAAATCTGCAAAAAACTTTAAATAGAATTTGCAAATCCTCTGAAAAAGAGTAGGAAGCTTTTAAAGTAATATCTCAAATTCTCCAAAAATAATTTTATTAGATGTTTGAAGGCATAATATTTCTGTATGCTTCAAAGCATGATCCAATTTTTAAATGGTGGTAGGTAGAAATAAAAGTCAGCAGTAAGTCATGACATTACTTGTTCTCAGAAAATTTCTTCTGTCTTTTGTGGCTGTTATGGCCATACCATTGACACAATATGCAGTTTAATTTCCTTACAATCTTTCTAAACCCCACCTGTCTTGAGCAAACCAATGGAAACTCAGCAAGTAAAGGAATTTACTAAGATCATAGTCACACTATTGCCTATATTGTTAGAGAATTGTCTAGGTTTCTACAAAAATTGACTATAAAGAGTTCAAGTACTATAAGTACTGTAGAAGTACTATATATAACGTCTGAAACTGTATAAAAGGCATCTTATAGGTATTAGCTGGTGTTATTAAGAGTGTATTCATTACATACAATCTTTGCACAATTTCTTTTTTCAAACCTAACAAAAGTAATCTGTGATTGATCCTTTCCGCAATGTCATCAGACCTTGATGACAGTTCAGCATTACCTAGACCTGAATTACTTTGTTGAGAGGATACTCTCTTTTGTGCACTGTTTATTTAATCATGTTTTCATTTACCTAAAAAGGAAAGATTGCAAACTGATTAAGCCACTTGGCACATCATAATTAGAGAACAGGTTTCACTGCTGTTGGATCTGCTGTGCTGTAAAGCAGAAGTGCAGAATACAGCTGCCTATTAATTGGAAATCCTTGCAGGAAGTCCTCTACACCTGTTCTCTGTAGCATTTACCAGTCCCCAAATTGTTTATAACAGTATTATAAGGAATTGTATTTGATGCTGTAAACCCCTTGGAAACCAACAATTCTGGTTGTTCTGGGGATTGCTTTTTCTACCTGTCTGATTTCAGTATAGTTACAACTCATTTAGCATGAGAAGTGACTGTTGGTGCATAAGAGTTTATGATGAGGATTCTTTGATCTCAGACTTTTATCCCATTTTTTAATCCCATTGTGTCTTCGTTTGTTTACTTTGTTGGCTTGACAGCAGAATTTGCATGCCTCTCTATAATTTCTTGAGTCAGTGAGATTTCATGCTATTGGTTCTGTTTGAACAAGCAGCACCCACACATGACATTCAAACCCAAATAGTTGTTTAAGCCAAAGCCATTCCTTTGTAAGATACTTACTGAAGTGGCAGCTCTAGCAATGCGTATTTAGTGCAGCACCTCATTGGCCTTTGCAGATTCGAGTAGTTTACTGAGAGCATAAGCAACAGATTATTTGATAACTCATTTTGGAGATTGTGGAAAAAGGAAAAGCTTCATCATGTAATTGCAGGAGTTAATTGAGCTGAGGAATGTAGAAGGGTCAGCTTACTTCTAATCAAGAGAAATTCTTCCAGGGAGACATAATGTTTGGGGACATTAAAAAAAATTGTTAAAATTAGGAAAATATTTACTAAATATTCTTTGTCTGAAATATTCTACCCCACTAAATATGGGGAATAAACACTATAAAGAAACTTTGAGACCATAAAGTGAGTTTGTGCCATATAAGTACAGGAAAGCTTTGTCTAAAATATAAAAGTATTTCCAATACAACAAGCTCACAGTTACCTGTTACTGTTTAGAAAATTGCCGAAGTGACTGTGCACATTAGGCCATGAGGAGTCAGCTGGAAAGGAGGCTTAGCTAGGAGTGAAGTCAAACAAATTTCCTGCATCTGCGTTTTCCATGGAAGGTGCTATTCAGAGGGCATTTCCTATGGGAAACCAGACATTGGCCTTAAGAGAGACTACAGTCCCTCAGGAGGAAGTTATGAAGCAACTTGAGAAAGACAAATGCAGTGAATTACCAGGGGCAGATGGTATTAATCTGAGGAGCCTGAAAGAAATAAACTGTGAAATAGCAGAGATACTGATGAGGTCTTTCCATGTACCGTGATTGTTACTGGGGCTTCAAAGTCATTAGGTACAATTAATTTGATTTTTTTCCCTCATCAGAGGAGGCTTTGTTCCAGAACCTACTGCCTGGATGGGGTTCCCTGTGGTTTCTGGACTGGGAGGTTCACTGGGGTACAGGATGTAAGGAAGGCTAATTCAATTAGCTTAGATTAGTGTGGCTGTTTCAGAGGGAGACCTTCAGAGCTTAAATTTACAGGCAGACAAAGGAAATGGGGAAAAACCGATTCCCAAATTAAGTCATGGGAAAAAATTTTCAGTGAACGGCTGTTTGCTAGTGTCAAGATGTTGGTGGTGAACAGGGAGTTGAATAAATCTGTAGAAGATACGCAATTGCGGGAACTAAAAATTGTACAGAAATGGGAAATATTCTAGGCAGATTTGCGTACATATATGTGGGCTGAGAAACAAAATGTCAGAGAAGGTAAAATCAAATAAGTTATGGTTAAGGAGTAGATCCAATATAAATAACATATCTCCTTATAGAGCAATAGCTGGTGAATTCATAAAAGGCTCCATGCAGGAAAAATGCAAAATGTCAGAAAAGGATGAAGAATCCATCTCAGAAAAGGATGAAAAATCCATCTGTGAAGAGAAAACTTGCAGCAAGTTCTTGTGTGGAACTCATTAGGTGAACAACCTGCGGTGCTATGCAGCAAACGAGAATTGGAAAAGCGATGGGTGATTCTGACAGCTGTTCACATAGAGGTTCTCTGTAAGCAGGAAAGCCATAGGAATGAAAAGTCTGAAAAAATCATTTTTACTGAATCATAATAGTGGTAAAATATTGATAAACATTGTGTTTCTCTATTATATCAATGTGGGTATTTTCTCCAAATGTTCAGCTGTGACACTAAAAGGAATGCTCCTTGTACAACTGTACTTTTGCTGTGTATGACTTTTAATGAGTTGTGGGAGTTTCTTTTCTACTTTAAGGGCATAAATTAGGAAGAGAAAGGGATGTGGCTACTGAGAAAATAATGGAATTGATCAGGAGGGGAAAAAATTGAAAAGAGTAGAATCTATGAGGTCTTCATTCTTCTGAGGTGGGTTCCTAATTCACCTGTCATAGGCAAGAGACATGTAGCAGATGGAGAATGTGTTAGGACAGTAGATTTTATGTAGTTCAGAAGACAGTCTGCAGACAAGCTCAGACAGCTCCCAAACAAGAATATGTGGAATCATACAACTACCTAAGGAGACCTGCATGCGTCAAAACATGGTTACAGGAAAAAGACAGAGTTTGCCTAGTGATGAGAAGCAAAGATAATGGATAGTTTTGCTGTGAAGAAGAATGACAGGGACAACCAGAAAGAAGAGAGGTGACAAAAAGGGAATCCAACCACGTCGGTTAAAGAAGGTAAAACAGCCTACGTAGTCTGAGATTGGAGTGGAAAGAACACCACGGAATACTACTCATGTAATTGTGACACCAACAGAGGTGATAAGACAGAATGATCTGAGGACAGACAAAAATACGTTAGAGAAGAACATGAAATTTTCTCAAATGTAAAGAATAGAAGTTTTTATGAACCAAATGACAGATTTGTGGACTAAACAGATGCAGAGAAAAAAGGATGTGTTGTGGACACACATGGGGCTGGAAAGGATCCTGAAAGAAAATCTAGGGTTTGGTCTTCAGATAAGGGCAGATGGTACTCCCAGATTCACACTGTAACAGATAAAAGATAATTACCTGGGTTGGCAAAGTTAGTCAAAGAAATGAATAGCCTATGGATCCTCTGAAGGATCCTCCTGCTTGATGAAAAAGCAGACCCAAAGCTTGGCAAAGTTATGAAGACAGCGTCTGGGTTTGAACATTGAGAAAAGAAGTTTTGTGATATGGAGTATTGAGAAGAATTCACAAAGGGAAAATATTTTACATTTCTGTGGACTCCCCTTAAACAACTAGTTTCAGGCTTTTGGAACTCAGAGTAGCACCACCTCTGGTAGGGAGATTTCTAACCTCAGAAACAGAAATGAAAACTCAGCAGACATTTTTATAATCTTCATTTTTGGATTTAATATGTACAAATATGAAAATCCAGTAAATGGGGGGAAAATATAAAGAACCCTAGCTTCACAGGTGCAAGAAAATTTCAGAGGGATAAGAGAAACCTGTTAGAAATGCTTCATTGCCTAGGTCAGGTGCTGGAGTGTATGCAGTTCAAAAAGAGAGATGTAAAAGTGAAGTTAGACAGGTAGATTGTAACGAATGATGTGATAGATAATGATAATGTAACAAATGCCAGTATGGACAAAGATTAAATCAAATTTATGTCGGTCAAAAAGGGGTGATTTTTTGGATACTGTCAGGACTCTATTAGGCATCCTCTAAGTGGTCCCACAGTCTTCACTGCTTTTGATAAAAGCTGACAAAAATGGCACAAGTCCTTTCTATTTCACTTGTCTTGCCATCCCATTTCCATTTTTTCCTAGAGCACATCCCCACTAGCTTTACTGAGAAGTTTCTTGCTGGCTACTCCTTTGAGACCATCGGGGATCCTGCTGGCCATAAGCAGTCTTGACCTTTGATAGAATTCCTTGGTTGTCTGCTTGCAAGGTCTGTTTCTTGTGTTCCTCAGTCTGTGAGCTTTTCAAAGTAGTCCTTGTTTGCCTGGCACCTGGCACAGCAGGGTGCTGCCTGTGGCTTTTAGGTGTAAGGATCTCTGGTTGTTCAGAAATGCTTGTAACCTCTCTATGTTCATACAGAAAATTCTAAATTGGGAGTTTCTGGTCTCCATTGCCACATGCAGTCCAACAGCATACCACAAAACTGAGAGGAAAAGAATAAAGTGATGATAGATACTTCCTTGTGGCTTCAGAGATGACATGCAACCAACGATGTGAACAGCTTAATTTTGTGAGTTCCTGAAACCTTTATCACAAAGCTAGAGATGGTGAAATATTTGAAATGCTGCATCCTGTTCCTTTTAATAAGACTTTCTAAATCATTTTGGGTCATATCCATACATAGAGGCTTTCCTGCTTTCCTTTTTGAAATTCTGCAACTGTTGGTCTGACTGATTTATCTTTGTTCTATTTTAGCATAATTTTTTTAAAAAACCCAAACCCCTATAAAGCTGCATTTATGTGATGTCAGCATCTTCTGCAAGAGATTAATAAAATGCATCCGATTGGATTTTGTTATGCAGTTTTGCTTTATCAGTGGCTTTAAAGCACCCTTTGACCCAACAGCTGTGAGGTTAAGGAAAGGAGGAAATAGAGCCATATTCCTCTTGCTCCAATGGGACTGTAGAGATTGCTGAGTCAACCAGCAGGATGTTCAGTACTTTAACTAGTCCGACTTGCTTATAGTTGTTATGATCTGATTTATTGAGAGATGCCTCTGCCTGAATTGAGGTGTAAATGAGACCATATGCCACAGCCAGTAGTACAGATTTTATTTAAGAGTAAATGTCGGCTAGAGAGAGAGAAAGGAATAGAAAAGGGGGAAGGAGGGAGAGGGAAGGAGAGGGAGACAGAGATTAGGTGGAAGATATTCACCATCTATGGATCCTGTGGTGTCCCCTTGGTCCTTCATCAGCCGGGTCTTCTCAGCAGTGGGGATCCCAAGGCTGTTCAAACTTTTTGCTATTTATATACCTTAGCAAACAAAGGAATTAGCGCTCATTGGCTACACAGTTCTCTCATTCTATTGATTACAATTCCCTTGCTTCCAACGCTAATTAGTCTGCATGCTCAATCTTTCTTTTCTTTTGAGTTGGTGGGTTTCTTGAGTTGGTGGGTTGTGAGCAATCTCCCCCTGCTGGAATTATCTTTTGCCTGGTTGGGGCTGATTTCTGCACAGTTTGCTTTCAGTTCAGCTGATGTGGCTTTCCCTGTAGATTCTTTGTATCCATTATCAGTGCTCCCACCACTTGTTTACTTCTCCTTACAACTGAGATAACACTTGGACAATAGTACTGCCTTTGTCTTATCTCAAGTTCCCATCAGGTGGCTTAATTTACAGTCCAAGTTTCAGGAATCCACAGAGGCATATTCAAGGGATGGTTTGGGTGGTTGCAGAGGAGCAGCTGCTTCTTTACCCAGTTTGCTGCAGTCCTTCAGTGGCTGCAGATGCTATCTGTCCCATAACTTGGGGTGATCTTTGTTTGACACAGTTTGCCACACTGGGAAGTTTTGTCTGGATGCATTATCCAGGATATGCTAACCTCACCAGGCCTGGAGTCAGCCCTTTCTGTGCTTATCTCAGGGCAAAGTCCTGTGATCTTAACAGTGTTTGAGACAGGCAGTTGCGATCTCCTTAGAATAGACCCACTCTCAAGATGCACCACTTCTCTCCAGATGCATGCTGTATCTGCAGGAAAAGGGAGGCCTAGTGATTGCTAGGAGAAATCTCTTCAATCGGGATATTTATTTCCACGTGGAAGCCTGGCTGCTCTTATTTTCTGTGCTTGCACTCCACCTTTGCGGGACCAGCAACTCAACAGGCCATGGATCATCTCTTAGACCCTTGTATGGCAAAGAAGCTTGGTTAACTATAAACTATTTCAAGGTTAGTTAAGTAAATTTGGGAATAAGTTTTGTGGCAAGTGGCTGATATTGCTCAGGGATTGTAAAATTTTAATTTAATCTATAGTATCTGAATCCTGAAGATTTTTAGGTTAATCTCTGCATGTCTGGTTACCTTATCTGGACATTTTAATTAAGTTCAAATGCAGATGTTAGGCTGGACGTTCATCAGAACGTTCATCAGGCCTGGTTATCATCAGAAAGTTAACATAAAACACAGGGATCTGATAGGGATGTGAAATGCAGCTCCTTCTGAAGTGAATGTGGATCTTTCCAGAAGGGATATTTCTTGTCTGGAAGTTAAAACTGCCTCTTCTGCCCACAGCTCAGACAGAAATAATCAGTTTAATGTAAGTATGTACTATCATGTGGTCAAGCTTTAGGTGAGAGCAGATTTATACAGAGAAATTGAAAGGAAATGGCAGAAGCTGTCTCTTGCTGGATTCTGTGTCAGTAAGTGGCCACACAATTGAGAACTGCCAGCTCTAATCTCTGGTCTTTTCTCCATTCTTGGAAAGTGCTCTAACACTTTATAGAATATCAGTTTCCAAGACACCTTTCTGCCTCTTTTAGATATTGATTATTTTTTCATTTATTACAAAGGACATATGGAAAAACAGAATTCATATTCTAAGGAGTTTAAATGCCTCAGAAAAGTGTATTTTGTATAGATATAGAAAGCTGAAATTCATATATTAATTGCTAGAAAACAAGGTATTTGAAAGGTTAAGATGGATAGACATCTTACATCTACAAACACTATAAAATACATCTGTGAGAAAGAACAGGGAGGTACACTTTAGACATAAGGAAAGCAATATAAAGAGGAAAGGAACAGAGTGAAAATCTGTGGCTGCTAAGAAAAACTTTGACAGAGCATTTGTAATCTCCCCAGAAAAACATGCTCTGAACAAATAAAACCAGGGAACACAAATTCAAAATTACATGCAGAGATGTAATGGCTATAATTGCATTGGTTTTCTTGATTATTTTTTGCAGCTCATGGAGTGGGATTTGCTAGAGATTCTGGTAGTGACAAGGACCCAACATTGTCATCTGCATGCCACTGGCAGTGCTACTCTTCAGCACAAAAGGGAGTATAGGGCTAGGAGGCCCGTGGGAGGATGGCAACACTTCTTCCCTGAACTGGACAGGGTTCCCTGGTTCTGACTACAAGCAATGCAGACAGAGAGAAAAGCCAGCACTGAGAAAGGAGCTACAGGAGTGGAGATATTCACAGGTCCCCGCACCAGCTGCAGACACGTTCTGTGTGCCCTTAGGCAGCTCATCTGAAAGATTCCTGGCCAGCTTTCTTTAGTGTGTTGGTCACACAGCATTCGGGAAGCCTCTATCCTGCACCTGTAGGAGAAGCTGGGGTGTCCTGGAAGTGTCAGCAAGCAGTGGTGGGAAGGGCAGGTTGTTCAGGAGCACTGCTTTCCTTGAAGCTGGGCTTGGTTTTCAAACTGAGAGCACAGAGGCAGCTACAGCCCCTGCCAGCAGCTTCGCAGAGCACAGCCAGCGGCCGCGCACAGCAAGTTCCTCAGCCCTTGCCAGCTGTTTGTCACAAATCTGGCAGCTGGCTTTGAGCCTACCCTCCCCGCCCTGCCTCCAGCCAGCTGGGCCTGCCAAGGAAAGGGAGCTAGGACAGCCTGGCTGGGAGCAGAGCAGTGGACATGTCCCACAATGGACAGAAATGGGAGGATGGTCAGAAGCAGCAGGGGAGGACTTGAGAAGAGTTTGTGCAAAAAGAATGGCAAAAACAATATGAAAAACAGGGCAAGAATGGGAGTATTGCAATATGGGTTCGTGTCTGTTTATTTTTGTAATTTCTGGTGAGTAAAACTTTTTGTGTTTGTGGAGGAAATAGTTGGAGATCTCTAAGACACAGCTCACAACAGAGGGGTTTATGCACAAGGCGCTAATGTGGACAAGGGGCTGTCATCTGCTGGGATGTGTCATGCACGGTAGGAATGGAAATAGGTCCTGTCTTCTGAAAATAATTTTGGAGAAGGAGATCTAATTTATGCACTTCTGCACCCTAATGCAATGCCACTCAGTGTGGTATCTGAGCGCATTTCAGCTGTCTTCAGCTTCTGAGACTGAGACGTTCACAAACAAAGTGAGACAAATGGAAGTTAGAGAGGGTTTGCTAGGGAAGACTTTCCAAAATTAGATTATTCCCCTGCCTCACTGCTCACCCCACCCCCGTGCATTTTTGTAGGGTTTTCACTCTAAATTTAAACATGCACCAGAGGAAAGAAGCAATGAGATCTCAGGGTCAAAGGGTGAGCTCTGCTTGTTGCAACATCTGTTCTTGCTTGCACAGGTACTTTACATGGCTGCAAGGAAGAGAAATCAAAAGAAGCACTTAAAAAATGATCATGAAATTCTGGAGAAAATAATTTCTTGTTCCTGCCAATTCTCCCCTCCCCTCTGCCCCTGCTCTTTTGGAAATCCTCAGTCACATTTTTGACTGAAGTGTAAGATGTGGATTTGAGGAGACTGTGACTAAATGCAAATTGGTAAAAGAGGAAAAAAGGGATTTTAGCACAAGAAAAAGAGTTCCCATTTTTAATAGAAAAAAATCAAGCTCGCCTCTTCAGAGGATTTCATAGTGCATCCAGCTGAGAAGACAGCATATGGTTTACATAACGAGTTGCAGCTTTATTAATATGGAAAGCAAAATAAATGAGCCAGATGCATTTTTTGTGGCTCTAGGTGGAGTTAGGCCTGATAATAGGCTCTTTGATTTTCATGCTCAGCCTGTGCCTTGCCACCCAACCTTCTGAACTCTCTGCCCAGGTGCTGGACTGATGTAACAGGGATGCCTTCTATACTAAGATCACCAACTCATTCACTGATTACTGAATTTCAGAGTTCAATTTAGCCCAAAATAGTGAATTCTGGAGTAAAGGCAGAGCTGGTCTGCAAAACAGTTGAAAAATCCGTGACCTTGTCCCAGGGAAAGCTAAGATTTATGAAGAGAGAAATGCAGCACAGTAGCCAGTGTTTAAATGGCAAAATAGAGAGTTATCTGCAATGTGATTGCCAGGAGAAAATTCAGCAAGTGACTAGCTGATATGACAGTCACTGTCAGGTGCCTTGATATCCAACACTTGCCTGTTATAGGACTGGTTAAAGGGCAGGACACAGCTTCACAGTTCTTGGCCACAGAAAGAGATGCAAGACAAGGTGGCTTTACCATCTGTTCAGGTATTAAAAACCTGTGTTCTTCCCCCAGAATGGAATTGTTTTCCTACCTAAATTCATATTGCATCTTCATTTTCCATCATAATCTCACACTGCCATTGACTTCACTGGGATTAGACTGACCTGTCTAAAGGCTTGTTTCCACTCCAAATTTCTGCTTTTCTTTTGAAGTGTACCATTTTCACTTGCAAATGTGCAAGAACTTTATCCCAAGTTCTTGGTGTTTTAATTCAGACTGTCTGTCTCAGCTTAGTCTATGAGCTATGCTAGAATGAGCATAAGATTTCTCTTTTGCCAGATCAACCCCTCTCTGCATTAATCTTGTGATTGTTATAATTTTTTTCACAACTGAAGATTTTGTTTCATTAAAAAGAAGTTCCGGTGAGACTATCTGGCAGTTGCCTCCAACACTGCTGAATAGGAAAGAAAGGCGTAGGATAAGCCTATTGTACCTCATTTGTTAACTGTTTGATGTCATTAAACTGTGTGGAATTGCACACATCCACTGTTCACTCAGTTTATTACAGTATTGCCCAGCCAAACCTCTCACTGTCCTTTCTGAATGCCAGGCTTTGCAGTTGTATGACTTAGCTTTTCAGTGTGCAAATATTATTCTAAAAACATCCATCCCACCAAGTCAGAAATAGCAACGCACTTATTTCCTCAGTTCTGCCTCACAAAAATCTGTGTAGTCCATTAACAAAGTGTATGCCATGTTTCCATTTAGTATGGTCCACATAATGTTTGCTCCATTAGCTTCTCTGGAAGAAATCAGTAGCGTGAGTTTAATTCAAATAACACGAAATATGTGTGGAAAGAAATGAAAACAGTTGCATATATTTTCACATAAGTGAATACTGCCCTTGCTAATGGTAACAAATCGCTTATCATATGGTTTCACATCTCTGTTGAGAGCCTGTCTGGAAAGCCACAGACTGCAAGGTTGCAACAGAGGCAGACTAAGTCATTTGTATTGAACAGCGCAAGCAGTTATAATTGGAGATACTTCTACACAGAGAACAGCAGACTTAGAGGGTTTCATAGGATCATGTAATATCTTGAGTTGGAAGGGACCCATAGGGATCATTGAGTCCAACTTCCTGATCTCTAGGAGGGAGACTAAACCATATAACTTAAAGCATCATCCAGGCACTCCTTTAACTGTCACTGTTGCTGTGACCACTTCCTTGGGGAGTCTGCTCTTAGTGACTGACCACCATCTCAATGTCCAGGCTGATCTTCCTCTGACTCGGTTTCATTCTGCCTCCTCAAGTCCTATCACTGGTCACCAAGGAGAGATCAGCATCTGCCCCTCTGCTGTCCCCCTTGAGAAAGCTGTAGACTGTGGTGAGATCACTGCTCAGCAATGAGGTCATCCCTGGGCCTTCTCTCACCCCAGCTGAATCAAACAAACGATGTCAGCTGGTCCTCATAAGTTTTGCCCTCGAGGCCTTTCCCCATCTTGGTCATCCTTCCCTGGACACACTCTATTAGTTTGACGCCCTTCTTACACTGTGGCACCCAAAATGACACAGCTTTCAAGCTGAGGCCACACCAGTGAGGAGCAGAGCTGAACAATCCCCTCCCTTGATCAGCAGGCATTGCTGTGCTTGATACACTCAGGATATGGTTCACCCTTTTGGCTGCTGTCCCGGTTTGAGACAAATTTTGGGAGGAGACTCCGAAAAGGTATCTCCTCTAAAAGGCAGAATTACAGCCTCTCCCCCTAGCCAAGGTTTGGAATTAAAATCTTCTTGGAGAGATGTGAAAAAGAAACTGTTTATTTAACAAGCAAGGTGCACGGAGGCACAAAGAAAATAAAACAAATTAAAAAAAAAAAAACCCAAACTTGAATAATATTAGGCCGTAAATCTTCTCTACCGTGGAGAAAGATGGTGGAATTTTTCAGTCTCTCCTTTCTTTAGTTCAACTCCTCCTGAAGGCTTGTCCCGGCTGGGCCGGGAGGTCCGGTNAAAAAAAAAAACTTGCGCTTTTATCTCAAAGAGATAGAAACAAACCATGCCAGGTTTTCGCTCTGTGAGCTCAAGGTCACAGAAACCATTCCTGGGCTTAAGCAGACTATAGGAAAAAGAAAGAAAGAAAAAACCCCAAAAACCAGAGCATAAAAATCATGCCAGGACAGCTGCCAAGTTTGGTTTGCCATTCTTCAGACTGGTATTGGCTGCTGTGCTACCATGAACTAAGCAATTTTCAAACTACAGTTGTTTTCTTGTCCAGGTGCCCTGGAGCAAAAGCAAGGTAGGAAACAAAAGATGTGTCACTGAAGAGTTGTTCCCACATCCTCAAATGCCAAGGCTAAAGCACATATGTGTCATTTCCCTGGTGCAATCTATTTTTAATAGTTATGAACAAATAGGTGTAACTAGGAATGAGCCAAACACACATATCTGTGCAAATGCACACAGATATGTGCACAAATCTCATCACTGATGGTGCATTATCACAAGAAAGAGAGGAAGTGGCACCAGGGAAGCCCACCTGTTTGTAATACTGAAGGTGGGAAGGGGACTTGTGCCTGCTGTCATCATGCTGCTCTCTGCAAGGCCTCTGTGCCCAATACAGCAGCACTCATCTCAGCTGCCAGCTTGTGTGTTTGCTTGCTCAAATACATAGGACCTGAACACTCAGCTTTGTGCGTGCTGAGATGGGGAGCTAAATATTTTCGGTCCTGTTCCTTGCACCTCCTAAGATGTTCACATCATGGGCAACAGATAGGAATGCACAGCATTTTCCTTTTGACCATCTTCTCAGTGGCTATAAAACTGTTTTCTTTTCTGTTATGATTTTCTTTTCTTCTTCTTGAGAAACTATCTCCAGGTCACTGTTCTGGTTTAATCTTCTCTTGAATGCACTGCCAAGATAAGCTCCATTTCAGAACAGACCACCACAAATCTTGTATTTTAAACATATTGAAAAATAGAAAAGTTTAACTATATGAAGCACCAGAGAGACCTTGCAATCTTTTTTCTTTGGGGTAAGAATAGGGCATTGCTTGATCCCAGTGCATATTCTTTTCCTTGCTTGATCTGTTCATCTCTGTCTATTGCGCTATAACAATCTGTTGTGTGAAGAAATCTAGAGATGTGAAGAGATATAATAAATATATTCATTGGTTCACTGCTGCTCTTCAAATGATTTCTAGAACTTAGATAAAGTACTGTGATTTTCCTTTCCCTGTAACTCACCCTTTTCAAATCCCTGATACCTGTATTTACCCAGGCTGCAAAATGGCTGAAATATATGATAAGGAAAAATATATGATTGTCAGTGTCTTAATTGATGCAGGGTAAAACATGGAGAAATGGAATGGAGAGAATGAATTTTGGAATAAGGGGTTGATATTTGCAATCCTTTTCACTTACAATGTTTCCTTAATGTAAAACAGAGCAAGCAAATGTGAGTTTTTATTGATCTTTCTCTAGAAAACCAACCTGTTTAATTTCTCAATTCACAAAACTAATCTTGGAGTCAAATTTAAAATTGGAAAGACCAATGTTTGAAAGTTCAAACTGCTTTCCTGAAAAAGTGACTAAAAATTGATTCTCCTACTGGTATATTCACTCAGTTGTTTACCATGCTGTTCAGTACTGATTATGTGTGGATGCACACTCTAATGCTGGACTGTGAGTTTCTAGGGTCCTGAGATCTTTCTCCCAAGGAGAGCTACTGAAAAATTGCCCCAGTCTGCTGCTAAATAGAAATTCTTGCTGGATGGACCTTTTAAAAAGTCTTTGGGTGCTGTAAATAAAAAACAGCTTTCACCAGTTGAACACTTATTCGATTTTTGCAAAATCCTGGTTCAGCACAGGAATATTTCCTATGCAGAAAACCAACAAAATTGGAAAGTTTCATCAACTGTAGATTGGCAGGATTTTCAGGATTTTCCACCTACTTTTTAAACCAGCAATGTTCCATCTTGTGTGACCTTTTGCTGTGATTAACAATTGAAAGTAAATTGATAATGTGAAATGAACGGACAAAATGATAGCTGACAGTTGCTGGAGCCTGAGACATGGGTTAGAAAAGGGTGTGATTGGTAAATATTTAAACAGCAGCTCTTGTATTAGTGCAGCTGACAGAAGTGAAATCCATGTATGACACCTTGCAGAATCTGCCCAGAGGAGTAATGCACAACCTGAGCTCTATGGGCTGCCTGCAAGCTATGTAGCCAGAGCTGACCTGAAGCTCGAGGCTGACACGGCTGCTGCAGTGGCTGAGCGACCTCCAGCTTGACCTCAGGTGTCAACTGCACAGAGAGCAGCACTGAGAAATGCACCAAGACAGCTCTTGTAACACCATTGTTGTCGACATGGTCAGGCCTAATACACTAATCTCACAAGAAATATCTGGGGGGTGGATCCCCTGAAGAACCTCAGTGCTGTAGGTAGAAGTCAAGAACCTCTTCAGGGACAGTCTGAGGTTTGAGCCACCCTGAGAACCAAGCAAGAAAATGTACTGACATGGCACTGGCATGTTGGTTTGTGTGGTCTGAATGTCATGTGAACTGTCACTTGCACAAGCTGTAGCTCTCCCTACTGCTTCCCTTAATTCCCTTTGTCACACCTTCTGAGCTCCCCACTGGGTGTCCTGGGCATAGTTTCTGCTAAAGCATGTTCATTCTGTCTCTCCAGTTCTGCTACTAAAAGTTATAATTTTTCATCTATAAAATGCATTTAATTTTCCCATGACCCCCAATAAGTTTGTTCCATTTTAGACATTTACTCTAGTTGTCACAGGATGTCTTATATTGAGGTAACCTCTACGTGCCTCCAGTTTCAAATTCAAGTAGAACCTGGGTATTCAAGGTCCCCCCTCGAGCTTCCTTTCTTCCAGGCTAAACAATTCCAGCTCCCCCAGCTGCTCTCACAGGATCTCTAGACCTTTCACCAGCTTTGTTGCTCAATGAACATCACACTTGTCTGGCACCCTTTCTCTTTTGGGAGCTTGGAGGTTCACAGAGCAGCTTCCCCATGAATTCAGCAAGCAGTTTCCATGGCACCCCTGTTACAACGTGTGGAACCAGCACCTTTTACTCCTAGCATGGTAGAGACTTCACTTTAGCAAATGAGAAGCAGCACAGTATTTGCTTTGAGAACTGTGCTGCCAGTCTTCTAACTGGGATTTCAGAGGCGTGAGAGTATGAAGCTGTACATGATAAAATACTAAGCCTGAGAGCATCCTATGCTTCTGCTAAATGCAATGGGAAGGATCGTTCCCATTTACTTACTCAAAAAATTTCCCTGCGTAAAAAAAATATTTTTAGCAGCATTTTATCTGTATGTGTTGGAAGTGGTTCACATATATCACTTCTGTCACGTAGTGATTGGATCTGTGGCTGAATCTATGACTAAATATTAAGATATAATGAACAACGTAATATGGAAAATATGTCTGAGCCATTAAATAAAAGTGAGAACTGGATCTCACAGTGTGAGTCTGTGTTCTGTATTTGCCTAGAGCAAACAAGCAGGAAAGGGAAAGCATTCATGTGGAATGTGGATGAAAATAATTCAACAAGGGTTACTGTAAATGTTGTAGAAAATCCCTGATGAAAGTGGATTAAATTCCTCTTACAGAGAGATTCTAAGTGCTGTAACAGTAAGACATGAAATAAAGAAAGCAATAAAATATTTTGGTTTAATAACATTGGGTATAGGTTAAGGAAAGAAGTATGTCTTTATTTTGTACCATAGTACCTTCAAAAGTTTTTAGGGAAGATACAGAAGCTATTTCCAGTCTTTTTTCAGGGGTGGCAAAAATTCTTTGAAAATTAGACTACACAGGTTCTTTCCAGCAGAAAAGCACCGAAAAGCACCAAAAAGCACATTTTTCAAGAATAGGTAGACATCTGTTTGTTTCCAGGTTCCACAAAGCCCATATACTGGATTTTTAATATTTCCATATATTTCCTTTTCTATTGGATGTGTACAAAGATTTCTGTATATTTAACACTTCCAAATATCCATGGGGAAATCCAATGCTAAGAAAATAATGCCTGTTTTGTTCTTCATAGTTCAACAAAAACTGTATAAAATCCCTTTTGACTACAAAAAAATTCCTCTGGGGTTTTTTTGGTTTTTTTTTGGTTTTTTGTTTTTTTTTTTTTTTTTTTTTTTTTTTTTTTTTTTTTTTTTTTTTTTTTTTTTTTTTTTTTTTTTTTTTTTTTTTTGGGGGGTTTTTTTTNTTTTTTTGTTTGGTTTTGGGGGTGTTTTTTTGGGTTTTTGTGTGAGGGGTTTTTTTGTTTTTGGTTTGTTTTGTTGGGCATTTTTTGTTTGCTTGAAGGTTTTGGGGGATTTTGTTTTGTTGTTTTTTGGGTTTTTTTGGAACTGGCTTACAGTCTAATACGTGGTTTTGGTAGGGAAATATTAGAATTAACTAGAATTACTAGATTCCTTCTTTGAAGTCTTACAGATGCTGATTGCTGCATAGGACTGGAGATGTTCTTTATTTTTAAGAGAAAAGAAGCACTTAATTATGGAAGGATTCCAGCTGCATTTTGTTAGTGTTTTTTTGTGTGTCTGCTCCCTGTTATGGCCAACAAACTGTGAAAATCCATGTAACTGATGTAACGTGAGATGCAGAATACTTCGAAAGGACATTCAAATGCTACTTAGTGAGATACATGCTCTGCATCCCAGGCCACTGGTGTAAATCAGCTATGGCTGACCACAGCATCTGCTATGTGAGACCAAAATGTGGCAGCAATCAAATCCTGTATGTGATTTTATTTTCTTAATCCTGAAAATAGTGAACTCTTCTCTGTAAACTTTTTTCTTTCTTGTTTATTTTCTCTGTGTTCTTCTACATGTAATTTAAAAGTGAAAACATATGACTTACAGCCTAACTCTGTCCATTTACTCAGCTGTACCTATTTAATCAATTTAAATTGGAAGGAGAATTTACCAACTTTCAAAAATGAATCCAGGACCAGTAAAGTGTATTGTATAAACAAAGGTCTAGTTTCATTTTTGCTTCCTTTTTTTTAAAAAAAAAAGGGAGGAGAAAAATTTACTAAAAGAAAGAAAGAATAGGGAACATGGTGGTTCTTTACTTGGATTCTTAGTCTTCTAAGGCCACAACAAAATTAACAAGCCCTGAAACAAAACTGAGAGTTTATATTAATGGCTTCTGGCAAACTGTCAACTGATATTAACTTTATCATTCAACACAATGTCAGTTAGAAAAAGCTTCAGGATAGGGCATTTGAATGTTAGAATCCTGATTAACAGATTAAATGAATTCCACTTTATCTTTCAGCTCAGTACTGTGGACTAGGACACCTGATTTACTAATCTTCTCTGACTTTAGGGTAAGTATCACTGACTGCAGCTTGGACTCAGGCCTCCATAAGACGGCTGAAGACAGCATGGCAGATAGATTAGCTGCTGTTTTCTAGCAACTATTTTGTTATTTTGGCTCTGGCTGGCCAGTTTAGATCTCATTAATGCTAATACTGGAATAGGCTCATGATGCACAATCCTAATTTATGTTTCATGTGGACTGAATTTTCTTGGAAGCAGAGGTTGTTAAATATTTATATTATGTTAGCATTTAATGTCACTAAGCTCCATGGGCCTGTCTTGCTATGTCTTGTAAAAATACTTAGTTAATGCAATCCTTTTCCTAAGGTGGTGCTGCA
The DNA here is from genome assembly GCA_013400735.1 of Pomatostomus ruficeps. Classification (NCBI taxonomy): domain Eukaryota; kingdom Metazoa; phylum Chordata; class Aves; order Passeriformes; family Timaliidae; genus Pomatostomus; species Pomatostomus ruficeps. The sequence continues at coordinate 29,307 of VYZT01035946.1, read as the reverse complement.
CTTTATCAACAGCAGAAAGCTTTCCAGTCCTGGCCAATGACTTGCTTGTTAGTAAATACTCAGTCCCACTTTTGAATGTGAAAATTTTAGGGTTTGCCAAAATACCAGCAAGTTTTGTTAATGCCATTGTTAAGCAGGCATTGTTTCATACTTAATGTTGCAAAGAGGTTTGCAGTTTTCCCAGGGACTTATTTTTTTACAACAGCCACTTGTAATTTCAGATCCCTTAGGGTTTCAGATGTACGTAGAATTCAGATGCAAAGCAGAGGCTTTCATGCAGGTGTGTGAACAGCTGGATGCAGAAAGCAAAAGACCATTTTCACAATCAGTTTTGGCTTATGCTTGGAACAGGAACATGGAAATAATAATGCATGGAAATATATAGAACTATTCTGAGGTCAAAGCATCATTTTCAAATGCCCTTTCTTTAGATAGATGGGATTATTCCTAACAGCTTCATTTCTGTAAAGTACCATCGCTTTGAGACAGGTACTATTCTTGCAGGACATCTGGAAAATAAAATTAATCTTTCTATGAATTTTAGGATGGGATTTCTCATACCACCTTAAACTGTCTCTATTTGAGTTAATCATCCTGAACTCTCTTTCTAAACAAAAGGAGAAACAAGAATTTTAAACCAGCAGATACCTATTTTAGGTGTCTGCTTTAGAATGAGAGGATCTGTGGTCTTGAAACTCTTGTTTATCCCTTTTGTCAGTAAAGGGAACTGATGACAACTAGCTCTGCTGTGCAGGTGACATCTGGATTGTGCAGACTGAGTCATACCTGAGCACCTTCTGCTTCTTGCCCCATTGTCTGTTCCTAAGGACAGACAGGTCACAGTATATTCTTCCCATGCACCTCCTCTTCCTTGATTGATCTGCTGCTAAAAACAGAAGTCTGAAGATATTAAACAGATATTTCTCATTATTCAGATTTGTCTCTTGTGTGTCTGGTAAATGAGATCTGCATTTTCATCAGTGACAAAAACTGGTTTTGCTGCTTGCTGCAAAGCTTCCCTAATATGTGCCTGAAATGTTGGTTATTTTTAAGTTTACTTCCTCCCCTCTCTTTTTAAGGAGGGTAGAATGTGCTGGTAAAGCCACGATAGTTGATTAACGCTGGATATCAGGATGCCTATTTATTCCTGTTAAGTCTCTTGCAGATGTGTGCTTCCAGCTTATCACATAACTTGAAAGGAGTCACATTGTGCTCTTTTCACCTTTAGACCATTCTGCATTAACAAAATGATTGTTATGCTTCCTCCCAGAAACATGTATTCCTCCCCAGCCATGTTCCAGTCCTGTGAAACACTAAAATGCCTTTTAAACATTTTTGCCTCTTCAGAAAATTATTCCAAAACTGTGCTTCTGCAGCACCTCCTACCTAAGAATGCCAGAGCCTTTCATAGGCATGAATATTTGAGAGAAAAGGAAATATCATACTCAAAAGATAGACAGTACAAGAAAATTCTTTGTGATTTGGCAGAGCTCACACAGCAGCACCATCACAGTATTTCTACATTCTGCTTAAGGCTCTTTTATTTTGATGTCCACTCCGGTGCTTTAACCACATCAGCCCACAGGAGCACATTCTTCTAGCTCTTCTGAGAATTGATTTATCACCATAAGTATGGTTTATTACACAGCCCCATGCTGTAAATCTTTCCTGCTCTAATGGCTGATAGAAGTCTGGCACCGCGGTGAGTTCCTGCTCATTTACTCCCTGGATATCGGGTACACTGCTGATGTGAGAATGAGCTTCCTGGGAAGTCTCTCTTAATAGAGAAATGTGAGAATCAAAGAATTCAGTTCTGCTGGGATTTTTCCTGTTAATCAGGGTTCTGACTGGTTTCACCATTTGAAAAACCCTTTGTTTCCTTCATCTTCATTTTTACTGCATCCCAGATTTTAGAGGGAAGCATTTTTTTAAATAAAAAATCAGAAAACAAAGAACCAAGCAATAACTGTGAACTACTGCCTGTGTAGAACAGTTTCTTCACACAATGACATAGAGCCAGTCTGCTTTAAAAATGTGTAGCTTCAGGTCTACTAAATATAATTTGTCTTAATACAGGCAATAATCAACACTGCATACATCTGTGTGGGGAGGAAGAGGGCTGAGAAGACAGGGGATCCCACATATCTTTTGAGATGATTTCTGTAGTCTCTTGAATTTATTTAGGGGCTTGGAAGGGGTATTTAACTCACTACAGGAATTGCTTGCCTGTGCAAGCAAGATTTAATTCATGAGCAGTCTGGTACTGTAGAGTACTTTATAGTTCTTATGTTGAAGGTACCCCTGTAGTGTGAAGTGCTGCCAGTGTGGAGAAGTGACACAGTAATGTGAAGGATGATTCTAGGAGGGGGCGTGTGAATGGAAGTCAGAAATGCAGCTGCAGCGCAGGTAACCATGCCTGAGCCAGCTGAAAATAGGCTGTTTTGATTAAGGCTGTCCCATGTCTGTCCCACACTGAAAGCTGAGTAAGCACAAAGAAAAGTGGCAATGGCTTTTCCTTCTCTGCTATTTGAAAGGACACCTCTGTAAAAAAAAAGTGAGTTAAAATTAATCTCCAGGAAAGCTGAGATAAAACTGTTCAGATCTATAGAGTATTTCTTCCATTAAATCTATATTATAGAATACTTGTTCTCAGTGGTCTTCTTGTAGATCCCTCCAACAGACTTGTTACCAAGTCTGCAATAGCACAGGGTTATGTGCATTTTCATACTTAATGATTGCCATTCAGTCTATTAAGAGTGAAAGTCTTATCCTGGTAAAGCTCCAAGAGATCCAATTACAGAAAGTTGTTTACTGAGTAACATATTAATGTGAACAGGCTGCTCCTGTCTTCTGTTTTTTTTTTTTTTTTTTAATTCATATTGTCCTTCAAAATGTTTCTTCTGATTTCAGAACTGTTTTTGGGAACAGCCTCCATTACCTTTCTCCCTCAGCAGATGTCTTCTCTGGGAACAATGAAACTGGCCATGACCTCAGTGGGTGCATGGGAAGCAAGCCAATGCCCATCACATCTGGGAAGGGACTTCAGGAAAAAATCCCAAAAGACACATTGCAATGGACTTCATAATTCAGAAGTAAAATGTGTGGTTCCTGACCCTGCAAGCAGAGTCTTGCATAACCAGGTAAAGTCCATGGTCAGCAGGAAGGATTTGCAGTTTGTTGCTACAGTAAAGGTGGATCCTCTGGTAGCCAGTCTTTTCATAAGAGGAGAAGGGGCCTCCCTCTCCGTCTGGAGATCTCTTATGGGTGCTGAGTCTCCTGGAGGAGATTTTTTTGCTGAACATTTCTTTAAAACAACCTTCTTTTCTTTCCCTGCTTTCAGCTGAGCTCACTGTGGCTTTCAGTTTGGTCCTGCCTCAGCCCAGATGTACTTAACATCTTGCTCACATTAGGTTGCCCTGTAAAATAAAGGAGTGGGAGAATGTTGAGAGTGAGTTGATAAATACTTTGGCTTACAAATAGAAGGCTGCAGCCTTGTGAAGGGTCAAAGTCCTTCTGGGCCAGAAGTGTTTGAGTGTGGTTTTCTCAGAGGGCTGCATTCCTCTTTCCACTGGAATTGCTGGAGCCCCATTGCCCATGGAGGATAACAGCAATGTGCTGTCTTCACCTACTTGTGAGCAACTGGCTTTGTCCTCCACATGTTTCTGCATAACACTTTTTGGTTTTTGTTAATAAGGCAAACCTTTAAGGTTCCCCCTGTATATTAAATAACAACTTTCAGAAATCTAAAACCCACATTATTTATAAAGAAAAACAAAAACAAAACCGAAAACCACCAAAAAACCCCAATCAAACAAACAAACAAAAAAAAAAACCCAAAAAAACCCCATCAACCCCCTCCCCCCCCAAAAAAAAAGTGAAGTGGGTTCATATTTAAATGTAGATTCACACAGGATTTAGTGTGGATTACTAATATCCACACAGATTTATTCTTATTTCATGAACCATGAGCTCAAAACACGAAAGAATGAAGAGCCACAATGGAGGTTACATCCTGAAGTGACAGTCATGAAGTTACAGAGAGTCATTCCCAATATTCTAATTTGTGGGAGCCTAATTACCTGATGTAGAATATTATATGTAGAGATATTAGTAGTTTATTTAATTTTCTGTGTTAGCTTAGTCGTGCCTGTCTATCACCACCACTGCTGGAAATGTGCAAACTTCCCAATGTTCAGAGCTTCTACATACAATAGTGTGTATAGAATGCAAATTATAAATGTAAAGAACAAAAGTCAACAAGGGTGTGTGCAATTATTCCCGTTTTTGGTGTTCCATCCAAAAGCTTGTTTGTCCTTTCCCCAGGGTCTCCCTCCCTGTCCAGATTACACGTGTGTGCTGTGTGTGCCCTGCGCAATAGCACTGAAAGCTGCTAACTCTTGACAATTTGAGGGCAGACAAAGGAGCATCTGTTGTATGTCGTGGCTTCTTTTTTTTTTTATGCCTGCTGATAACGTTGATACTAATACCTTGATCTTTAAGCAGTTTGACTTCATGGAAGAGATTCATACCGTGTGAATGTCTGACTAACTTCCACCAGCTCATAAATCTAAATAATTTTCAAACTCTCCTACTGGTTTTATGATCTCCTAAATTACACAATCTGAAGTATTTTTCAACTGTTCCACATTTCTGGCTAAGTCTTTGGAGATGCTGAAAGCTGAGCCTATAGTGTCCTGTTTCTATAGCAGGAAGGGCACACCCAGCATTTGTAGGCCTAGGCAGATGAAGATGGTTTTCACCTGCTTTGTTCTTGTGCAGATGTTTGTCATGCTTAGCATCCATTCTCCTTTTATGCTTTTATTAAAAACCTCCTCTCCACACAGCATAAATTTTGCAGCCTACTTGAGCTTTTATTGATATTGCAAAGGTCTTCCCATGGCAGATATGAATAAAGGACGGATACTTGAATATTTTTTTTTGTAATAACTCCTGCGGTTTAGGAGAGGGTTATTGTTACCACTGGATGTAATAAAATCCTCTTTTGAACATTTTTGATGAAGGGTGAACTCTTTCCATGCCTGAGTCTGTGCAGTACCCGCCCAGGTGTCAGACCACGCTCAGTCTTCTTTAAACTGCTCTTGACATTTAAAAACCACTCTGGGTTAAGGACTACCTCACATCTCAGATCAGCACCTTACAGTCATAGCTCTGGGCTTCCTTTCTCTGATAAAATTGCTATGTGAAAAGATATTTCTTCCAGATTTCTGAAAATTTGTGATTTGTAGAAGAAATTCCACTTTGCCAGAAATGTCCATATTAAACAGAGGAGGAAGAAGAGGAGGAGGACCTTCACATTGACCTCTCCCGCACTTCAGAGCTCCATGTTAGGTACTGACTACTGAGTCCTTCTGCTCTCATTCAGCCCAAATGTGATTTTTGGCCAGATTTTCTCTGTAGAATGGCTCCAAGTAGGGCTATTTCATTGCATTGAGTATCAGCAGGTTCAAATTGCTGAGACAACTATCAGTAGCTATCACTGCCTTCCTCTTACCCAAATCCTGCGTGGCCAGCAATGGCACTTTGCAGCTGGAAGGAAACAAAGAACCATTACTTTCAGTGCACGCTCCTGATCAGGTTATATATTGATAGTTTGTGCTAGGAAGAAGGGTTTATGAGTGCCTCTGGCAACTGGTGGTTTGAGCTGTGCACCTATAAATTCCAAGTTGGCAATATCAAACAAAAATTATTCTTTGGCTATAGCCTGAGGTAACAGAGAGTGGGAAAAGCCAAGCTGCACTACTAATCCATAACCACAGAAATTACCTCTATTCCAAAACAAACACTACATAAATTTTTTAAAGCTGGTCAACACAATATATATAATAAAATGTCAGTAGTGTAATTCAAACCAACCTTAGAAATTGTGATATATTGCATTTGGTCTTTTATACAATTCTGTATCAGAGTTAACTAAGAACAAAGGTTGACAGACATTTCTGGAGCTCATTCTGCCTGATGAATATTACCACCAAACCATTCTACTTTGATGACAATACTTGGTGATGAATTACCTGACAACATCTACACAATAATGCAAATATACTAATTTTAAATAATTTTTTCTCATTTAAAATGCCATAAACTTTTGTGAATCTCAATATAATTATGCTGGTGTTCACAATGCTACAGCTGAGAAGACTCTAATGTTAGAGATTTGGCAGCACTTGCATTTGAAAAGTGATAAACCCATTATGTGTTTGGAATATATCCCCCCATCTGTTGACAAAGTAAAATTATAAAAAACATTGGACTGAAATCAAATGTTTTTAATAACCAGTTTTCTTTCCCTCAACAATAAAATAAACACAGTCTAACGAATAAAATGTACAACAATTTACAAAAGATAATTTTTACAGTTTCATGGGATATTTTGAAATTTTCTCTGCGGAGTTTCTCAGGTATTTCAGGCAGGTGTTTGTGCTATCTGTAAGGCCCACTTGCTATAATGAATTTCATTTTGTGGGAACCTACTTAACTCACCCTGCTTAGTTAAATTATTCAGCAAATTAATTCTGCTTTCTCTCTAACTCTTTGCTGCATCTGTGCTCCATAGCTGAGGACCAGAAATTGCGATACCGTTAGAGTTGTGTGCTTCATTAACCAATTGAGCTTAAAAGGCAGATACAAAATACAGAAAATGTATGGTATTTTCAGACTTCTCATTAGGGCATGATGCTGTATTTTCATTTTTGTCCTTTGATAAGCCTCCTGTCCTTAGATCAGAGACCTGTTGGAACATGCTGAGGCTTTTCTCCTGTCCACTTTTCCCTTCCCCTGCCCAGATCATTGCTCTGGCTGCAAACCTCTACTGTGGACACTGCACTCCCCACTGTGTTAAGACCTTCACGTAGTTTTGAATTCTCAGAAACTGCTCAAGCTAAGGATACATGTCTGGGTCCAAGCATGGTCCTCAAACACCGGGAAATTTTTCTGCCTATTACTGATCTCTAGGACCCACTTCACCTGATCTCCAGACTGTATTCTCGCTTGCTCACCTTTTATGGAGGACTGTTGAGCTCTTCAAATGCCTTCAACAGGATTTTGGTGAATTTATCACTTATTCCTGTAGTCCCCATCTTGTGGTTAGAATTTGCTGTATCCCATATAAGGAATTCTTTGTTGTAGGCAGGTTGTATAAAATCACCTTTGATTTAAATCAGGATACACTAAAATGCAAATCCATTTATTCATTTACAACATACAAACAGAAATCACAGTTACAGACACTTACGAACACAAGAGACAGAAAATCATGCTGAAACTACCATCAGCAAGATCCAACCAGAAAAAACCGTCCCCTTGTATTTACCTGACTTGCAGGAGATGCGTCCTGGATGTATTTCTTTGTACACAACTAGTGCCTCAGGTTGTGCTCCCTAGGGACAGCTCATTCTGAGCAGAACATGCCAGGTTTTATAGCTCATCCCACTCCTGAGGTCCTTTGTATTCCTCCTTCCTTCCACTTTCCCCCTTTCTACACATTATCCCCTTCAACAGTATTCTGGGGATACCTGTAACACAAGGACTGAGAGGTAGTGGTTGGACAGTGTGGCTAAGCTTTGATACATCCAAAGAACTCATCTAGTCAAGAATGAAGCCAGTGGGATACAAAAGAAGAAGGAGAAGGTATCACTTTCTACTTCTGATTCACTTTACCTGACAGGTGGGAGAAGAAGCCATACCTGCAGGGCAGGGAGAGTCCAAATTTGTCAGGATCAAATGGAAAGGAAGGACTGGATGAACAACACTGGTTTACAATGCCTTAACTTCTATAGATACGAGGTATTTCCTTCTGAGCCAGTCACCCCAGGCTCTATTTGCTACAGGTGGTGAGAAACAAGTATGCATTACCACAGAAAGATTTCACTCATTAGGTATCTTAGACACATCAGTCAGGTATCTCAATAGTTCAAATGGCTCCCTCTCCACAAGTGCCTGTTTACATAATTCCTTTTGCAATAAAGGTACCCTGGGGTGGCCTCTACAGATTTGGATATCTGATCTTGCACAGCTGAAGCACTGGGTGAGACATATCCTGGGTTTAGTGGGTGCATTTCCATGCCAAGTATGTCTCAGTCTACAGACTTGAAACCCACCTGTGTATTGGTAAATGGCTCAAAGACACGAACTCACATCAGTGAGAATCAGTTCATTTGGGGACACACCAGACAGGAATCAGCCAGCTTTGAGTTTCAGTCTTCAGGAGGTGTTTTTACAAGATGTTACACTTCAAATGCTAATGATCATATGATTTAATTCAGGGGGTCACACCAGACTTTTATTAGAAATTCAGACTTTAGCCTAGTTGTCTTCTCTGCTGGAAGACACAGAGAAAACTATGATAAATTAAGTGTCAAGTGTGATATACAGATAAATGTTGCCATGAAGTGTGTTCCTCTGGAATTTAACCAGGCCTGTAAGCCAGTGTAGCACTGTAAACTAGATTTCAAAATACCTCTCTTTTGTACATAAATACTTGTCAGTCTTCTTTTGCATGACATGTGTGACAATAATTTTTTGAAGCATATGAAACAATTTTAAATTTTCAAGAAACATTTTCTTACAACTATCTCGTAAGCAAGTGTAATTTTGTACCGTAAATAGCACTGAGCTTAAGTGTCTTGTGTAATAAGTGTCTTGAGTCCCTTTAGCCTTTGCATTCTCAGTTACACATTGATTTTTAGTGTAGTGGAAAGATAAGGAAAAGTGAACTTGTTTGGGAAATCAAGGAATGCATCTGGTCTTTCCTTAATTCAGATATGGGCTTTCTGAGAAGCATTTAGCCTAACATTACCAAGTGTCACTTTCTACTTATCAGCTGGAACCGGCATGAAGGTGGGCTCTCCAGATCCCCTTCACCGTTACAGTGACTGGTTTCTGGGATAGAGAGTTCAGTCAGGTGATTCACTCAGGATGTTATGACAGCTGAATTCTTATTTTCTTCCTTGATTTCACAGCAGTCTCCCTAGATAAGACTTTGAAAGACAGAGCTAATAGGGTGCTTGTCAGCAACATGGCTTTACTTGTTAGGAAGCTGGGGGCACTTGTGTTACTCAGATGATGGTGGTGCTGCTCCCAGTTTCTTTTATCTGAGTATTCCAACTTCAGGGAACAGCATGGTGAACAGCAGTGATCTGTATGATTTCTTCAGGCCAACTTGATGCCTTTCCTTTGAGAAGAGGACAATATAGTGTTTTTATCAAAGCCTTGGAAAGCCATGCCAAGGGATGAGTTGTCCATTCTTATTATCCCATGCGGTAACAGGATTGTTGCAGCACCTTTTTGAGTGCTTGCAGTTCTCCATGTTTGTTTTCTGTCTCATATGACCGAGTTGCTGTTTAGCTCAAGTCCTGTTGGCACATCTAGCATTACCAGGAAAAGTCCTTTGAAAATCAGAGGTATTTAAACTATCCACCTGCTGCCTGACAACCCTAGTTTGCTGACTGTGTAGTTCCTCTTAATTGTCGAGTCCATCACCCTGAAAATAATTTTTAAAAATCCTACAAAAAAGCTTCAGGAAAATTTTGCAGTATTTGATGACCCCTGCACTTCTGTGATAAAATCAGTAAGGCTGCACAGGGTTTTTCTAGGCAACTCAATCATGAAGGTAGATAATACTGATCTTACAATAGTTGAGTGAACTGGCCTTAAAAAAGTGGCTTATACTTGTGCCATGTAAACTTATCTGTTTAAAAAAAATTTTTATACAAAGCACATCTTTGCAGCTGTGGGTGTACAGCTAACAAAAATAGAGGCCATGAACTAAAGCATTTTTAATAGTACACGTGGCTTACCAAATCTAGACAACTTGCTCAGAAAAATAATTTTTTGTGGTTTTATTTTTGTTTCTGATGTTTAGGTTGCACCTATTAGGTACAATTAGATATAGTCTCTCTAGTAACAGCTATTTTGAACAATAATAACCTTAAGATATAGTATAGCTTATTTGCTTCTCTTTTGCTGAATTATATAATAGATATATAATAAAAATAAAATTGTACAAAATGTGCAAGTAGCAGGAAAGGTAGAATTTCAAATGAGCTTGAAGTCAAAAGTTGGTTCACCAAAAACATGGTTTTCAGCTAAAATTGGCTGTTTCCATTGTTTGAATACTGTTGGAGAATACAGAACAGTGAGGATCCTGTGTTTGATATACTTTGCACATTTAGATGTAGTTTGCACATACCAACATAGACATAAGTGATTGAAGAATCCTCAATAGCACACAAATGGATAACTGGTAGATGGTAAAAAATAATTGCTAATGAAATATGGGTTTTTTCTGTCATTGTTCTAAACCTTATTTAGCTGTTGTCTGTACATAGAGTAGGGATTTGTATAGAATCCCCCTTAAGTTTCAGAGTCTTCTCAGAAATGAACTACGTGTAAAAATTACTTTTTCTTTTACAATGTTTTTCCATGCTTAGAGAAAATGCACTTTATTGCAGAAAATAATGCTTACTACACTTATTACTACATTATGTGGAACTCATTATTTAAGATTGTATGAGATGCATTTCAAAATCTAAGTTTTTTGTAAAATCTCTTCTCTCCAAACGTCAAAAGGCATTGAGATCAATATTAGACTGAAAAATTTAAGGGGAAGTATTCTAGAGTTTACTGAGAAGAGAGTGTTAGACAAGAGTGACCATAGTGCCTCCTAAACCAGTCTTGCAAATGAGTTATTTTAGGTTGCAAAAGGATTGTATGCATTTGCTAATTATCATCTGTTGCCAATTGTGTGTTACTCTGGACAATCCCTGAACATATGCAGAAGATTTGCAGTCAGTATACACCGACACTGGCACTTAGGATGCTCATTAAACTGGAAGATGTATTCTTTTTTTGGAACAAAAATTCTTCTGTCTAAAATGTTGCTGTATATTCATCTGTTGTGACATTTAGATGATTGCCTTTTATATGTTCATGGTTTTCTCCCCAATAATATATTTTCCAGTCAACCACTATCTACCTTCCTGTGAGCCTCATTAAAGAGCTGGGCTAGCTACCTGCCTGTAAATCCGTGAAAGCTGTTTTGTATCATTTACTGCAATATTTGGTTGAAATGCCAGCCTGTACCGGAACACACATAACTGCCTTAGTCCAAAAATGTCCAGCTGCAAATGAAGGTTTAGGTGGACTTTAGTAGAGGGACAACTGATTGTTGTCCCTCTCCTGTCCCTAGCAGCTTCAGGAAGTGTCCAATGCACAAGGAACACACTTTTTAATATAAATTTCCCCATCATATGCTCAAAATGACTGTTCTCTTCCTGCCTTGAGTGAGAACATGACTCCCTCAGAGGTCTTTGAAGCCCAGGCTCCTCTTCCCCTCCTTTCTCATGCTGCTGGCTTGACTTGTATGGCATTAATACTCAGATAAAACTGAAGGAGCGGAGCAGGTGCCAGTAAAGTGACACGATTTCACTCAGGACCCTCCTGCCTCAGCCCCTGCACACGAGGGCCATCGGTGCCACACCTCGGCAGGAGCAGCTGGTGCCTCTCACACATCAGCAACAGAATCGTGTAATGAATCCAGACAGCAGCACCCGCCCAGCCCAGCCACCAGGCCAGGATTACACCTCGGTGGCCCGAGAGGGCACAGGCGTAACCCAGCATCTTGCCTGGCCCGGCGGCACTGTTGCTGCTAGGGATGGGGCATGTGCTTTGTCCTGAAACTTGGGGTGTGGAGGCTGAGACAGCAGGGGGAATCCTTCTCCTTCTGACCTGGAAACTGAGAATGTTTGGGATGCAAACATGGAATCAGCACTTGTAATATATTTGTCAATGTTTTCTGGAATTCCAGCCCACCTGATATAAAAAACCAGTTTCATTAATCAGTGAAGCTAAGTCGCATCCATTGACAAATTATCCGCCCCAGAGAAAGACATAAGTGGTTCAACTCTAGGACAAACTGAGTTCATTCTGCCCACTGGTTGGTGGCATTTTGGTCCTCTGAAATGAGCTGAGGACTCCTTGTAGAAATTCTTCTAGCCTGGAATGTTACACAAGGCAAAGAAATTACCTGAGGGTGGAAGGTGGAACTATATTATTCTAGAAGTTCCTAATAAAAATACTATATGTTGTCACCTATCCCTCCATGAAAATTATAAACTAAATAATAGGGACTACTTAATTTCTGTGTGCTTGAGATTAAATTTTCTGCTAATGTAAGATGTCTCAAGGCAGTGTATTCCGTAATTTACCTCAAAGAGTTAAAAGGCTATGGATGAGGTATCTTTTGAGTTATTGATTTTTGCCTTTTTTTTTAAATAAACTGATTAAAACTACAAAATCCTTGCCAATATAGTAAAAGGAAAAATGAATCAAATTATGACAGGCTTCAATGTGACAGTATCCTATGGAAAATAGTAGTTTATAAGTAATTTATGGATTAATTATAATAAGATTATTTACTATCACAACAATTTGTGAAAGATAGACTTGATAGTTTTGATGAGTTTTCAAATGTGTAAAAGGAATAACAATGATTTCATGAAAGACATCCAACTAATATTGAGTACTCTTTTGATGAAGAATTTAGAGTCACTTCCATGTCAGTATCTCAAAACTTAGCTGTTTCCAGTGCCAAAATGTGGTCCTTCCACGGTCCCATGTGGCAGTGAGCTAGGGGAAATCCCCTAGCTGCCACATTTTAACCCTGTCAATCATAGATTTTGTTCCACCTCTGTTATTTTAATATTCATCACACTGTATTACTCTTCAACAATTGCCAGAAACTTCTACCTTTCTGTAGTGTTCATAGGTTAATGCAAATATGTTCTGCCTTTGCCCAGAACTCATTGGAAAACTGTCACCCCATGTCAATCTGTGATTTGATAAGAACCCTGGACCTCATCTTAAGACCACCCCTTCCATTCCCTATAAAACCCTGTGTAACGAACCCCTCGGGGTCTCTCTGATAGCCCTGTATCCTGAAGAAGCAATAAAAGTCTGTGTACTGCTATCAAGAGTCCATTCTCTCTTCTTTGCTTCTACCTGCTTCATTTAACATCGGGTGCTCTGCCTCACACTGCGGAGGCAAAACGTAGGTATATAGATAAGCAAAAGAGATAGCGCTCATCCGAGTGCCGAGACGCTTATCTGACCAAGGCGCTGGGTAAAGATTGCACCGCAAAATTCCGGGCAGTTTTGTGGACCCCAGAAAGTGATACCACCATGGAGGGACCCATAAAGCAAGTCAGCTGTTTGGCAGATTTTCGTCTATGTAAATTCTTATGTAAGCTAATTATATGGCCACAGCTTATAAACTTTATAAGAAAGCAATCATCGGACTTGTTATTCTTGTTGGTTTCATATATTGAAACTTAACTGTAGATGCTGCAAAATTAATCACTAGGCTAGGGAGTCTATAAACTGTACAGTATTGCATAGACATATAAATGTCCAGTACATTTTTCCTTCTTTAAATACCAGCTTTAGTCCATGCATTCTTAGAGATTGCAAGTAACACACACACACACACACCCCAAAGCCTAAATAAAACCAGTCCACAGTCAAGCCCTTGAAAATCGTAAGCATAAAATCCAGCTTTAAGTATCCAAATGAAATATTCATATGTACTAAACATCTTGTATCAGGAGGTGGTTCTCTTGCTGTTGTCATAAGTCAGCCCTTCACTCCTTGTGTCTGCTCCGAAAGCTTTTATCCCTGGGAGCATGAGGCTTGCTTCATCCTGCTTGGTTGTCAACAGGGTTGATGCACTGCATTATAAAAAGCATTCCCCACAACTGCTGCTCACAGGCAGCACTTTTAGCTCTACAAGTACAACCTGCAAGGTTCTCCATCAGCATAATCATTATTTATCCAAAGCTCTCCCAGTAAGTTGAGCCTAACTAGTCTTTCCTTGGGGTAAATATGCAGAAGCCCTTCTTTTATTATTGCTCATGTAGAGAAAGCAGCAGTCTCCTCAATAGTAGTAGGATCTGGATGAGGAATATGCCTCATAGCTGTTGCATCATTTCTCCTGGAAGGCATTGACTTGTAGTCCAGTGCTTAACCAAGGATGAACTGGCAGAAACACAGGTAAAAACTGCATTATTTACATCGTAGGCACATTTTAGTTGCACAGTTGTATCCTTAATGCTGCATCTCCCTTAGCTGAGAGATTCATTGCATTTAACTGGTTAGGCCAAAGCTGCTTCCTGCTCCACAAGCAGCTCTCAGAGACTCCCTGGGATCAGTAGCTCTAATTTCTAGAGAGAAAAGAGGCAAGATTTACTGTGTGACAGAAATAGGCAGCTGAAGCTTTGGAAAAGACTTGTGGCATAAACTGGAGGACTGTGTAAATTGTCTGTTTACAATAAGAGGCCCTGCAATAGATGGCTGTATACTAATGTAATCAACACAAATCAACAAATAAAACACAGGAATTTAAATATCTTGGCGCTATTATTATTAGTAGTAGTAGGAGTAGGAGTAGCAACATTAAATTACTATTATTATGGGGTTTTTAATGAGTCTGACTTGTTTGGGTACCCCTACCTATGAATGCAGTACAGCGGAAGTTTTTTTTATTCTTGTAACCCATGGCAAATTTCTCATGTAAAGGTTTGCATGGGCACAAAAGCTTCTAACTTGTGACTAGATTGTATTTAACATCATGCTGAGAGACTTCATGAAAACAACAGTATTAATTAAAATAATAGCGATATCCATCTTTTGTTTAATTGCAATGGTGCATTTTTAAATCAATTTGTTGAATAAAATATGAAAGTAGGGGTGACACTTGTATAATGATGGAATGGGGGTTGTGACATATCAATAAACTCTTTCACAGGACATTATTGACATACCAATTCTCTCCTTTCCTCATATCTCCTACAGCTTCAAAACAATCAAGTTATGTTGTTATATATTCAAAAGCTGACTGATATAAATAGATATCGTCTAAAATGTATAGTATATTCTAATCAGGCTCTCAAATATTGGCTTTAGTTCATTTTGATAATTATACAAAGAATAATTCTTCTAAATTTAAAGGAAATTAGTAGGGCAACAAACTGAAATGTTGGTTGCTATTCTGCTATCGAGAATTAGCAAACTGCTGGGAATTTTCTAATTATTAGCAAAGTATTTTGTTAACTATTGCAACCTTCAATTAGACATCTAGAATTTAGATATACATATGTCTCCATTACTTGACTTTGTAAAGTCCTGAGCATTTCCAAAAGTTAATTTACCCCACCTGTTTTGTTATGCTGTGCAGGTAGTGTAGATATCTTAACTTTCAATGCCCAAAATAAGATTAAATTTATTCCATGCTATCGGATACTGAGAAATATTCAAAATTTCTCTCATCAAATCTTTGCTCCCTAGGAGGTCTGTTACATAAGGTAATTTCCTACTCATAAGGATCCTAAATATCCCTTAAAGGCTTTTATTTTTCTTCTTCTTTTCTTACTTCTGCTGAACAAAGTAACTTTAGTAGCTTCCCTTCATGACAATCAAAAGAGTTGCAAAACTCACTCTGTAACCTGCGGGTTTTTTTCCTGAGACCCCAGGAAATAGAACCACCCAGTTGTGCATACTTTTGCCATATGATTAGCACATAAGTAAGAATTTCTCAAAAATAAAATTGTTTGTTCATAATGATAATGTGAATGCTTTGAAAAAAATTTCATTGGAATGAAAAACAATCACTGAATTCTTTGCATATTTTATTTTTCTTTTTGATTTCCAACTCACACACATCTGGCATATTTTACATCTTTGCAATAAAACATGGTTACAATAGCTTAAGGAATTTATATATCCAAAATATTTCACCATGATCTCAAGATGAAATGAACTTGTCTTCCAGATGTTCAATAGTCTCCCAATTCTAAGCTACAAACTCAAGATATTGCTTACAGACAGGTGATGAATAACTTAATCATTACGCTGATCCCCATGATTTCCGAATCTTATAAATACAAACAACAATGAAGAAGGAAATTCAGGGCTAAACTTACTAATACAAGGTGAATAACAAATAAGTAATCACATCAATAAATAATGATATGTTCCTGGTGCAAAGTGCCAATACAAAGAATCCATTATCTTTTTAAATAAATGACTGCAAGTGAGTGTAAATTCTGAGAAAATTACATTCCTGTTACATGCCTCATAGCCCTACCGACACAATATGTACATCTATGACAATACAGTCACCAAATATACAAAGAAGAAACATGAATTAAAGTGTATATACCCCTGGGTGTGTAATTTGATCAGTACGATGTGCGAAAATTATTCTGATAGTTATCATTGCAGTACTGTAAAAGATGAAGTGCCTTAGTCTGAGTGGCTTCAGGTGAGATTTTCAGAAGAACTGAAAAGGACAACCTCAGTCACCTTTAAAATAAAGCTAAGGCTGTCAAATAAACCAAGCTCCTCAGATTAAAAATAAGTGAAAAAAATCAGTCGGGGCTCTCTTGCCCATGATTTATATGCCAAATGTCAATAATCCAGAAGTATAGCACTTTGCCTGTATTGGGAATCATTAAGCATTACAAAGCATTAAACTGAACTTCCCTCTTTGCTCCCTTTCTGTCTAGTCTTTGAATTAAAAGGGAGGGAATTAATTTCTATTGTATAAAGTATAAATATGGTAAATGATGGCTTTTTATCCAAATGCTTCGTGAGCAGAACTCCACTTAAGAGGGGTAAACTTTAGATTCAAAAAGTGAAAAACGCGTTGGTGGAAATGTCAGAACTACTGTTTGCTCCCAAATTCAACCCTTTAACACAAGCTGTACCCTTAGGCAGATCTCCAGTCCGATTTGTGTGAATGTACCTGTTCCTTCAAGACATCGGTTTAAAGTACATGCAAGTTGTAACTCCACAATAAAATTAAGAAACAGTTTTGTTCTTTATACAAGGTTTTACTTTTACAAAAGTATCCCTTTAAAGTTAAGATGTGCATCTGATGTACAAAGTATCAAACATATTTTTTTTTAATCTCAGCTTGAAAAGAGGCTGGAGATGGGATGCATGTTAGGTTCAAAGCCTAAACATTGAAATAACTGGACACAAGGTTCCCCAGAATTTTCAAAAGTCTTGTGGCGCATCCTACTACCTTTTCTCAATAAACAAAGATATATGAAATAATTACCAAAACATTTCCTAATTCATATAATTTACATGATACAAGCTTGCTTTACAGCAGCTGGTGTTCAGTTGTGAAAAAACACACAAAGTAAAATGGTTGCTGACTACATTGTACAGCTATTGCTGGGTGTAATGGAATGTACAACGGAGGTCAATGCAGACGTGGTTTTCCACCAGAGACTATGCCTTTCTTTGCAGCACTTGTGCTCTCAGCTTTACCTGGGCTTTCAGTTCTTCACTGCGCTTCAGTATCTGTTCTGATGTTCATAATGCCACCGGTTAAAATCTATATTAAAAGCTACGATGCTGCCAGAAGCCATGCCAGTAATCAGAGTTCTGAAAAAGATAACAAAGATGCTGATGTTATTTCTCTTTTGCCTTCTCGAGCTATGGTTTGTCATAGACAGAAGAAAGCTGAAAGAATAAGGTACTTTTTACAACACTGTCTGAAGGTCATAAACTCTACATGGTGGAAAATTAGAAATGTATCTCAAACTTTTGCAATTGGTTTTGAGGCATTCAATAGGCACTACCCCACTCTGATCCAATCTGACTATTCCTAAGTTAATGCAATTTTAGCCACATTTTACTAGCTGAGTGTCTGGCTTACTGACTTCAATCAAATAAGGCCTCACCTTAATGCTAAGTGCTTCCATTATGAGATTCAAGTATCAGAGTAAGTATTGAGTCAGATAAATTAACAGGAAAACAACTGGAGTAATTTTTTTGTACACATCCTGTTAATGACTCCATACCATAAAGTTCATGGAGATGTATACTTTGTGGAATTTTAGCTTTTATATACAAATATGAATGACAAATTCACCTCTGATCATGCGACAGATCCATAGCTCTTATACCAGCATCACAGCCAGGGTAAATATAGAGCTGCTTGAAGTCACAGGCCTGCCATACTTCCACTACACCATTGTCTCCTCCTGTCACCAGGTTCTGCCCATCACTGCTCAGGAGGATGGCCTTCAGGAGAAAAAGAAAAGTCCCAAGCACACAGTTAGCTTTTATGGAAATGGATCAATATTTTAAAAATTGAATTGACTTAAAAGCATTTCTTTATGTTCTGCCTACTTCAAATTTGAAGCAAAATGCTCCTTCTCCTCTTTCTCCCTAGTTCAAAAATAAACCAACAAATTTTGTATCACCAAATTTTAAAAACAATTGTGTGATATTAAACATGATAGATAACAAAAAAGCTGTTTGACTGAATCTGCCCATACTTGAGTACAATACTCGGAGCTATCACTACTACCTAAAGCAGAGCAACGATCTGCATTCCTAATGCTGCTTCAAGTGCTACTGACAGAGCAGAGCCCTGAAGGCATGAATTCATGTCTTGGCTAATAAATGAAGAATGAGGACTCTTCAGAGCATTTTGTTTCAAAGACGTATTTCCCACTGAAATTTAAGTCCAAACAAAAATTCCGGGAATATTATGGGCTCATAAACTATTTGTTCTTATTTATTCTGGAAAACCTCAAGTGCATTTTAGTATTTGGAGATGGTGATAAAAGGATATGTGTTCAAATGGCTTAACCAGGAGGCAGCAATTTTACATATATGATTCCCTCTAAACTGTATGGCAAGTAAATTCAATTTATTTTAATAAATAAAGGCAACACACAACAAATGCTTGTTTGCATTTAGATTTACCCTGGTTGAATCATTGATCTCCATCTGAGCTAAGAGTTTGCCATTAATGCTGAAATTGCTGAACCGTCCTCGTTCATAGTAGATGATGCAGTGACCTTCACTAGATACTGAAATTAAGCGAGGGTACAGGCAGTTTTCTGTTCCTTCCAGGGCTCTCAGCAAGTCTCCAGTAATTGTGTGTACTAGGCAAGGGCCTTCTGCATGTGAAAACATAATATATCATACATTTGCTGTTTATACAAGCTATATATTTTGTGCACAAAGGCAGTGCATAATACACATTTATATCACATTAGTGCTGCATAGATATAAGAAGCTGCAATGAAGAATTTAAAATACACAACAGAAAAGGAAGTGCAAGAGCTAGCATGTTAAGAAAATAAATACAACATGCCCAGAACTGTATTATTTACTTAGACTGGTAGGAGGTTTCCTTGATCAATCTCTTAAAACACTCTTTCCTCTTGCCAAGCATTCAGAAGCTTCACTCTTACTGATTTTCTCCAACAACATGAACTCTCTTTAGCCTGCCCATTCACATTAAACAGATGTGGCTCTATCAGCGACTAGTGGGAGCAACTCCCATGGGGCATGTAATCATATTACTGCATATTTCTCCTATAGATAACAGCAGTTCCTGTAGATCCCCTCCCCAATGAACATGTGATATGCATAGATTTCAGTCCTGATTTGTTTCAGCAATGGGAGTAATTTGAAAGCCAACAGAGTTACAATCATACTTGGACTATAAGAGATTTTAGGAGATCACACTGTAACTACACTTGCTCCAGAGAGATTTTAATATGAGATTTTAGTGATTTTTTATTACATTCATGAAAGAAAAAAACAGCTATGAATTCTACAATGTACATTTTAAGATGCAAAACTAAGCTTATTTAAATTTCAAGGTCAATGAGAAAAGTTTTTTTGAAAGTGCTATCTGTATTCCTACTAAGAAAAAGGGTCTCTTCTCTGATAAATGTAATGAGTCACAGTAAATTCTAAATGTTTTATTTTATGAATCACAAGATAATGCTGGACAGCGCAGTAATCTCTTCCTTATACAACTGAATTCATGACCCTGAAAATAAATTCATATTGGCAGACTCAGCCACCTCATATTAAGTCCTTCTAACTTTTATGAAATTCACACAGCAGCTGGGTTTGCCCAGGTGGAATGAATCAGCATCAGTGCATTTACTTGTGAACCCTCTGATACAGGCTTTTATCTGTGTTTGCATAAAGTCTTATGCAGAGGGACCTCAATTTTGGCTACATCCATGGGATACCGCTGCAATGGAATTTATTTATTTTCTCAAGTAGTTGACTTTCAGCTTTGGAAATACTGAAGTTCCAGGATACTACAAAAAGTGATGCCTTCACCATAAGAATAATTACCTTGCTAGATTTTTCAAAAGAAAAGTGTAATACCTTCATAACTGAATGGTCATGGACACAAAAGGCTACATCTGATCTAGGATGCCACTGTAAGGATATACAGACTGATCACTGGTTTATGGGTTTTTTGGGTAAGAACGTGGAAACATCAACCTGATGCACAAGATTTCCCTCAGAGGAGTCCTAAACGTGCTCTCTTCCTGCTTCAGTAGGTTCTCAAGTGCTGCATGTGTCATTACAGTGCCACAGCCAGCTCCAGAGGAAAAGCTACCCACCAGGAAGCACAGGCTGAGCTCAGACTGGATGGCAGGGCAATGCAGCACTGCCATAAGATGCAATCTAAGAAGCTGGAAAGGGACTGAAAAGGACAGATCTGAAGAAAAAGCTTTAAAAAAGGCATCTCTTGGAAAATAGCGATTAAAAAAATTTTTTTTTTCTCTGCATTTTTTGTATGGTCTAGAGTTTCAAAAGGAAGAATATGAGAAGACTGCCTCAAGAGACAGACTGGGCCTCCATTTCTCTTGATTAATTACAAAAATATTCTGAATTTGATTTAAAAGTCTTTGGTTCTTCATCAGCTTTTAACTCTAAAAATGTATAAGTTACCTAAGCAGCATATACTTAATGAACTGGAAGATAACTGAGTACAGTATCCATCTATATTAAGAAGAAGAAATTTGCAAAAAGATCGTTGGAAAGGATAGGCTGTTATGGCAGCCAGAGTGTATGAAGCTGCCTTAAAGGGTAAGAAATAGCAGTGCTTCAAGGAAAAAAATTTAGGTCCAGCATCACTGTACATTTTTTTCACAAATATTTTGACTTTGCCTATGACTGTTATGTAGTATGCCATTACAAGAGTTAATGACCCATTAGGATTTCCTGTTAAAAATGGCTTTACTCAGAAGTTTCACACTCAGCTTTAAAAATAAATGTTGAGCTCCAAGGCAGTATAAAAAGCAATAATCCAGGAGCTCAGCTGTGAGCAAAAGCCGGCAGAGCAAGCATCACATCCTTCTTACCCTCAGAAGCAGCAAACTTAAAAATGAGTACAAAGATATCCACGGGGATGACTAAAACAGGCATCACTATAGATACAGAAAGCAAGTCACTGCATGTGGATGTAGGAATAGGGTAGAAATGAGACAGGAAGACATATAAGGAGAAAGGAAATACAAGAGCAGTGCAAAGAAAGGAAATAAGAAGGGAGAAGAGATGATGCAGCACAAAAGAAACTAAGAGAAAAAGGGGAGTGGGAGAGGCAAATAGGAAAGGAAAAGGGAAAAAGACATGCCGTTTGACAAGTTAAAAAGCTGAATGAGAGAGGGCAGTGGGGGAAGAAAAGTGAACATGGATTTAAGGAGAAGTAGGAGAAGATGGGCAGAAGCAGTAAAATGGAACAAATCAAGGAGAAACAGGGTAAGGAAGGAGGAAGCAAACATTCATTGAGGCTGGTGCTTTATTTACATTGATTATCAGTTATAAAGGATATTGCTGCAGGCTTGGAAAAGTATTTTGAACACTTGTGTTAGCAATTGTTGGGTACTCTGGATTCCATAGGTAGGTAACATGGAGAACCATTTAGAAAATGTCCCAAAAAACTCCCTACTAGATAAAATGCTGCACACAGCTCCAAAGCAAACTGATCCTGCTTCATTGGAGAGTGAGGTCAGTCCTACAAACTACCATTCAGTTAAGATCAAGATGGAGAACTTGGAGCTGGCCCTCCCTGAGATACATGTCTCTATTAACAGGTTTCTTCAAAATCACTAGATGTCATTAGAATTATTGTATACATTTTTATAAACTACTCTTCCAGATCTGGGTAGAATAGCTTCACAGACTGTTGGTTGGAAGGAATGATCAACTTAATTTGCGTCTAAACTCCTAAGTGCAGATTGTAAATAACAATTTTCAGAGAAAACAGCTTCAGATTCTCCTAGAATTACAACACTTCTTAAAGATAATTAAAGTATATGTGGCTTGAAGGAAGTCTGAGAAGTACCACTAAAAAAGACTCTAAAAATGTTAAGACTTAAATCATAAAAACATTTCTGACCTTTAGCACCACTGATAACAAGTCCCAGCTCTGCACAGACTGACACGCAGACAACTTCATGGTCATGACCAGTTAGAACAGCACGAGGAGCTGGATAATCACCTGTTAAAAAAAAAAAGTGAGAAAAACAAGAAAAATAAAACAACAGGGAATGCCAAATCAGACGTGGTTTATCAACAAAAGAACTTTTCTGTAATTTGCTTGAAATCATTAAGTGTCATAGGGTTGCAGTGTGATTAAATATCTCATACTTAAGGTACCGAGCAAAATATATTCAGATATAATAAAGTTTCAAAACCACATCCCAATTAATTAATGAATTAATTAAAAGAACACAAAGTGTGGTGCTATTGAAAGCAGCTGTAATGTAAAGGTCTGCTATTGAACATACATATCTCCAGACTTACACTATGAACCAAAAAATTAAGGATGTTCCTTTAATAATGATCATAATTTGTTTCATGAAACTGGGAGTAGGAAAAGAAGAGAAGAAGAACAACACTGTACTAGAAACCTACTACTTCTGCATATATTATATTGATTCAGAGACACATGGAATGGTCACAAATTAAAATATGCCTAAAAATGGTTATCAGTATACATAATTATATATTTATTTATTTAGAGATTTTTTTAATATATATATATATACACACATATTCAGGACCGAAATATATTTTATTTTAGCTTCAAACAAGTGGGCATTTATGGAGTGTTTATATGACAAACAGCAATATTTCTGTTGTTTCTAATAATAACAAATGCTGACAACCTAATTGCTTAGAATTTGATATTGCTCTGCCAGGCAAAGAAAGTCAATTGGCAACAAAAAATTAGCAACTTTCTAGATAACACAGAGCTCACATCATTAAATTTGCATTGTAAAAATGTAATACAGAAAATTGGGATATTCCAAAGGAGTGGAGTTCTGCCAGCGTAGTTCAAATACTAAAAAAGGATAAAAGAAATGACCAAGGGAACTACAGATAAATTACTATAACATTAATTCTACATAAAATAACAAAATGGTTAATGCACAGTTCTGTCAACAAGAATTGGAAGCAAAAATCTCATTAACACCAGTCATCATGCTGTGTTGGACTTGAAGTCTTGTCTTATCTGGTTTTGCTAGGATGAGGGATACAGTTGGTAAAGATATCTACATTAAAAGTGGCTCTATTTATTTTTTTAAGATATTTGTCTTAGTAATACAATGTTTTGATTTAAACCAGTTTTAGATGCAACATACTGTGGACAACATGGATGGCACAGAAGCTGGGTCAATGACAAATCTTAAATTCATTTTCCATGGAGAGGTATATACTATGAGCTACATACAAGGATTTTGGAAATCGTGGTTTTCAGTTAGAAGCTGGAAACTGATTCTTAATCAAATACTAACCAATAGTATTATCTATCGGATAATATAAATCTTTGCTGGTAAGACACGCTTGTAATAAGATAACTGATGCAAAGTTTCATGGGTAACTGTATAATTACAAGAGAAAGCCATTATTATATCATTGCCTAGTTAAATAAAAAAGTGGAAAAATGTGTTTTATTTATTTTCCATACAGCCAGGTGAAAGTTCATGTTCCCGCACAAGCACAAGCTCTGTTCACTGGAGAGGAGATTCTGTTCCAGAAGGAAGTGATATAAAGCAGGATATATGGAGCCAGAAAGGAAAGCTCCCTCAATGTGATATTTCAGTGCAATACCTGAGATCAGCAAATGGGAGGCAAGAGCTACTTTGCCACTGAAGACCAGAAAGATGAAAGCCTTGTAGCCACATTTACAGAAATGAGCTCAAAGGAGGGCCACACAACTGATACAGGAGACTAAGACAGGAGGCTGCGCAGTGTTTGAAGTGTTTTCTCTCTTTGGCTCTGCTAACCGGGAGTCACAGGCATAAAAGATGTCCAATAGCCCAGAAATTTATCTTGCAGCTAATGGCACAGAGAGGTCCAATGGGTGAATGGCTGCACATATTTCAACTCTGAAATAAAATGCAGTTTTCCTAACTGGAACTACAGTTTAACACTAAACCAAAAGGGAACTATCTAAGTAGCTAAAAAATATTGCATGGATTTTTGAAAGATATGCATTGGGAATGGAGGCTTGGATAAACTTTTGTGGGTCAATGGATTTAATCTTCTTTTATTGCAGACACTCACATGATGTAAACAGTTAATGAAGTGGCTATCTGGGTATGTGACTTGGAAGGATGTTCCAGACACTTCCTACTCTAAAGGAGAGAAATATTCTGAATTCTAATCTGAATTTATTCTTGTCTACCTAGCATCTCTTTGTTCTTATGTTCGCTTTGTTCTTTACCTTCATGTCTCCTTCTCTAGCATTTTCCCCACCTATGTACTTAATAAATCACCCTTTCCGGTCTTTTCTTTTGAGTCTATTAACTAAACCAAACTCTCATATACTCCTTTGAAAGGAGGGGCTTGCCATTTTTTAGCCATTGTAGCAATCCGGTTTTTTGCCTGTCTAGCTTTAAGGTCATTCTTAAAATTTGGGTATCCAGAAATGTATAGAACTATAGTTCTTGAAAATTGAGCATGAATCTACTGTTTTTCTTATCAAATCCTAACATCTTATGTCAACAAAATTTAATAACAATTCCATGTATTTTTATATCTTTCTGAGCAAGACGAGAACTACCAAGCATGGATTTACAGACTTCTGTTTTGGACACAATAGTGTCAATCTAACAGGTCTTGTTCCAATGTACAGACACATTAAAAATTTCTTACCTCTAATACAAACAGCTACCTCAAAATAATCTTTTTGGTCTGGAAACTGAGGATGTGAACTGAAAATTGAGCTCTACTGCTAGAGAGGGATGGATGTCAGAAGGAACAGAAAAACGCTTTGATCAAAGATGGTTATATTTTGATTTTTATAATTTCCCCATCAACATTGCTGTTGAGAAATCCATCTCCTTTCAAGGTTTTGTTTTCCTCAAGTGCATAACATAAGAGCAGAACAGGTTTTTTTTCTTCTGTATGTCCTCTGAAAAAAGAGGATTACACTCAGTGGCCATCTTGGCTCAAGCTCTGATTACAGAGGTGTCATCAGACTGCATCAAACTGGGTGACTGAAATTATTAAATGGCTAAGATTTTTGAAAGGAAAAGCAATAAAGCAATTTTCAAAAAGACATTTTCTCAGTGCTTCCTAGGAAAGCTTTATAATATCAAGGAAGTGTAAAATTCCAGAATACACCAAATAAGCATATTTTATTGACTTTTTGATTTATAAAGGAAAATGCTTAGAAGAAATAGCTGCCCTGAAACAGATCTATGAGTCTTATTTTGCCCTGTTTTTCAGTAAATACAAATTAACAACGGAATATCAATATTAAGAGTAACAGTCCAACAGTAATTGAAAATGGGAATTTTCCCCTTAGGGCTCAAAGGAAAAATTATTCACTGATACTTTCTAAAGAAAAAACTGTGGCATGAACCTCCGCCATGTTACATTTTATTGCTAAAGAAAGAAACTGTGAACTCCAGGAATCATTCAAAATCTAGCAAAATATTCTGTCACTGTCACATCACCACTGATAGATGCAGCCAGAGGTCAAAGGCTGCAGCTCTAAGGGAATTGCAGGTGAAAATATCCTACCTAAGAACTGAGATACCATCACTGTAAACTCCCTGTAATTTCCCCAAAGGAGCACCTTTGAACTGAATTACAAGAGGGCAGAAGGGAAAAAAATGTGCTGTATTTCCAAACAAGTAAGCTTTTCTATAAAGACTAAAATAAAACACATCTTTCCTTCTTGCTGAAGAATGTAATGCTTAATATTATTGTAAGGTTCTTCGGGAACAGATGATGTTCTCGCATGACAAGGGAAAAAAGGAGAGGGAAAGAAAGACAAAAGACAGTGTTATTAGTTCTCTCCTATTGTCTTTTTCCAGGAATTATGTACAGATTTCTACGGGGACACATCTAGGAGTCTTCTGTATAAAGAAACATGAGAGCATATGGCAAATTTTAGCTTCCATTTCATCTCTCATGTTGACAAAAGCAACTACAAGGGTATACCTGAATTACTTGCTGAAAAGAATTTACTTTGCTATTTGCTTTAATGTTAGGACTTTTCAGGGGATACTCATCAGAAAACAAAATCTTAGAAAATACAATGGCTTTCACGGTATTAAAAATGTAAGAGCCTTCTCAAATTTTTACTGTCAGAAAAAACCATCTTGGAGTTTGATGAAAAGATAAGGCTACAACCAATAAATATGAATGTCTCAAAACAGAAAATAATCAATAACAATATCCACAACATGAGGGAGCAATGGATGTAAAAGAAAGATTGCTGACAGAAAAACATTAATATATTTAAAATATTCCCAGCTCTGGGAAGTAGAGATAGTTTATTTGCTGAAGAATGTGGTACATAGCTACAAACAATTCACCTGGGTGAGTGGGCTTTCGCGTACCTTGCACCAATCCAGACTCCAGTAGGTAAAATATAGTTGAGGACAGGAAAGTATGGATTTGTAGCATCTCTTCCTATCTCTTCTACTAAATTGCTTTGGGACCTTGGGCAAGTTGCTGAACCAACCTGCATTGTACAATTCCCATGGAGTACGCAGCATAACAGGGGCACAGACATCTGTTGATAAAATACTAGAGATAACTGCATTATCTCGGGACGATTATTGGCTTTTTTACCTTTACATGGCAGTCTTGGAAGAGAAATGTCTTTGGCAACCAGAGTAGAGATGGTGCCAGTAAAAATTACAAACTAGTTTTCAAAGAGCTTCTGCTCTGGCAGAACGATGATAAGATAGTCTATTTCAAAAATTAACACTCAAGTTGTACAAACTTACAAGTAGCATAATAACTCCTTAAAGAGACAAAGCAGATAGCATGTGTGCCCATGTGCTAGTGCAGGACCTTAAGACAACCATTCAGTCCTCTTGGTGCAGAGCACACTGATGACTATTTTTAAACTGCTCCCATTTTAAGGTTATGCTAGAGCATATTAAAATGTAGAGGGATATAAAACAATAAATGAATCTTCTGAGTTCGGAATAACTACTCTTCCAAGATGCGATCCTGCAGAACCCTTGATGCTCAAATTGTTTCCAAATTATGTTATGTAAAAGGAACACACAGAGGTATACTTCATGACAGATGCAAAACAAATGTGTATTGACTTGACAAAGATCTTTTATGGTAATGTTTACCCTCCCTTTCAGATATATACTGAATACACTCATTGGGACAGGATGAATTGTTAGCACCTGTGAAGATTATGTTATAATGCTAAACAAACCCAGCTTAGGGCTGATAGAAACAGTATTTTTCAATGGTCAGCATAGTTGCAGTTAGAAAAAGTGGGGTGAACTTCCACATCTCTTGTGACCATCCTCTTGGAAGCTACAATAGGTAATGAGAAATGTCAGGTCCCAAGATCAATGAAATTTCAGGCTCTAGGGAAAAAACAGGAATAGCATTGATCCTTTTAAAGAACACCAGTCAGAGGATGAATGTAATATATTGCATGGAGGGGCTCAAGAGGATAAGCGGCCAAGTCCAACATACTTACCTGACAAAAAATTCAATCAGCCTTTAGCACAAGCTGCCTACCCTTCCTTTCTTTCATGCAGGAGTCTGATTCCAATTAAAGTGTGCAAATTAATTTTTATCACTTCCAAATTAGTTTCTGAATTTGTGTCTGTTTCAGATGAAAGCATCTGTCCCTCACTTTTCTGCAATTCTATCATCCACTTTGGTTTATCTGTTCAAAGACTCTGAGATAATTCTCATTTTCAAAGTCACTTTTTTGAAAGAGACATTCAATAAAGTAATCATAAAATATAAAAATAAAACAGCTATAATGATACATGTTGAACTCCAGGGCATATCATGTACTCTCTTTGCTCCTTTTTGTGATGACTAATACAGTTGCCATGTGAGAGGAAATTTGTATACAAATTAGCGCTCAGCTAAAACAAATCCCTATATATCATAAGAGAAGAAAAATCAAAACACAAATTGTCAAACTCCATCACAGTAATTTTTCTATTCAGTCTTTGAGAACTGCAAAGATTTACATTTCCCATCTCACTTCAAACAAATAAAATAAGCAAACTATGTCCTTTGCATGTGCCATGTCTTACTAAGAGAAAACAGATACCTCTCACTGTTCTCACAACTGCAGCAGATTTATATAATATGGTCATCAACTTAATAAGGTACAGATTCAGATTAGCTATTTCAGAAAGGCAATTTTGGCTTAGAAAGTAGATATCTGACCCTGGCAAGAGGACTAAGCTTCATTCAGTTCAGTGTTTTTCCAAAAGGTGGTACTTAAGCAAGCAAGGATAAAGAAACAAAGGGAAGTTCAAATGTACAGAAACCCCGCATTCAACTGCCCTTCAGCCTACAGGAAATCATGCCACATCTCTTACTTTCCAGAAGCATTCTCAGATACCAGCCTCTAGTCTAGTCTAAACAGGACCATTTGTATCACCACTGTTGGAACTTAGCAATGGCATGGCCATGAAACCAATGTCGAACTAGAGAAAGTACAAATAGGGACAAGATTTGAGCTATTTGCTGCTGTTGGAGGTATGCAGCATATCACTCCTGATTTCTTGACTTATCTCTGTATCCAATCATCATGATATGTAAAATGCATAAATAAGAGCATAGGAACGAATTTTGCTTTCTACCAAATCTGGAGGTTCACAAGGGCCCGTCCTATGTTAATTTAGAGCTGATAGCCAGCACATGCTTGTGAACATGGAAATGAGGGCTTTAATTCCGCCAGTCTCTAGAGGTCAAGAACGTAGTCTCCCACTTCCTGGACAAACACTAATCAGAAGATTTCCTACAAGTTATTTCAGAAAGCCACTCTGTGGAAAACATTGCATTTAAAATCTAGTAAAACTTCAGTCTTCTCACGGTGATTGTGAGAAGTGTCAAGAAATTGGGACAAGTGCAAACTACACCAAAAATTAATTTTTGACACTTACTGTAGAATAAGTGATAACTTAAAAAATGTATGTTGTGGTTTTAGTA
>VYZT01035945.1:0-36594 GCA_013400735.1 Pomatostomus ruficeps | reverse complement strand
TGGTGAGGAGAGAGAATAAGCAGAGTTGAGGGATTTGCTTTCATCCTGATATATGCTGAAAGGAAGTCTCAAAACATTTAGTTTTTCCTATGAGGGAAACTTTGTTCTCCAATCACATCCAAAAGGGAAAGCAAACCTGGTGAGGAGTCGGTTTTGAACTTCCCCAGTGTGCAAGGCGATTTGCTTCAGGCTGACTTCCCTTTGTTTTCAAAGCCTGAGCAGCATCCTGCTACGCCTCTGACTATCAAATAATGATGACAGAATCAAACCATAAATGAAAGACTGAAAAAATCCCTTGTGTCATGGCATTTCCTTTATGAGTAATTGGTGCCTGCAAATGAGGACTACTTGCCATATTCCCAACACACAGGCAGTAATTAGCATTTCTGGTTCTTGCCTCAGTTGCAGTCAAACTGAAACAGGAAAATCTCAGCTATGGGAAGAAGTGATGAAGTTAACTGACAACTATTCTTGTTACCTTGCTATTTATTTTTAAGAGCAGTCCTGCCTGCTACTAAAAATGAATTTCAGGTATTCAGGATGGATTCCACAGTAACTCTATTTGTTTAAGTGAAATAAATGAAACTCTCCTTCTCCTGCAAGCATTCAGTGATGAAAAAGGCTAAAAAACATTGATTGCTTGTTTTACATATAGTAGCGTAGCATGCATAAACAATAATGAGCAGTAAATAAAAATTTCTTCCTGGCTGCATGGAAAAAGTAATTTTAGCCAGTTGAATATTAAATCTCTCTCTTCCACCTCACAAGTTTTGTTCTTGTTAAGAACACTGCAGGAAGTTTCATTATGAAATGAAGATGGTAAATGAAACTTCAGCTACTAGTTTCTGTAGAAGAGAAATGGACCCACTGACCTCTTCGAACCCAAAGGCTCTTATTACAGACACTAATTGTTGTTCTTTCCTACTTTCCAGCTCTGCTGTGCCATTCTCAGAAATTAATTCACCTCATTTGTCAGCAGCCCTTCTCAGAACAGATCTTTATACATTGTTGATGGTTCAAAAGCTGTTGCAGTAGGTTTCCACAGTGACTTTCATAACTTTAAAAGAAAATGTGCACTTGAGGAGGAGTACATATAATGCACAGAAATCTACTATTAAGCACAGGTTTTTGGGTAATCTTCCACATACTTTAAGGGATTGTGCATTTTCCATTTCACTTTATCATAATCTTCAAATCTTACAAGCTCATGGGTTTTGCACTCCTATATATTAAAGGGAATAGTCTTCCTTACATTTCAAATCTAGAAACAAGACAAAGACATCTCTAGCTCTTAGGAAACCATGGCCTGTTGAAGCTCCATGTTCAGTTTAAGACGCAATATTACAAGATGCCCATTTTTCAGTAGGGCATACATTATGTTTCTATTTTCATAATACTTGCTACTACCAGTATATATTATTCTGTATAATGTCATCCATGAAAGTTTCCTGAGAAACTGTCAGGAGTAGTCCAAATGAGTGTGGGAGAAAGGTTGAAAATGCACATCCTTTTGAAGAATTTTAATCAGAATGCAGAAGAGCTTTCAAAACCATAGGCCTGACCTGTTATAAAACCAAAACCTCTCACCAGTTGC
Organism: Pomatostomus ruficeps; assembly: GCA_013400735.1. NCBI lineage: Eukaryota > Metazoa > Chordata > Aves > Passeriformes > Timaliidae > Pomatostomus > Pomatostomus ruficeps. The sequence goes on along the minus strand of VYZT01035945.1, from coordinate 35,000 downwards.
ATCACCTTGGTAGTGGTAAAGACATACACCACCACACATATACAAATATATTTCAAGTTAAATAAATGCCAAAAATTAGCACAATTTGTTTTGGACTTCAGCCCTAACTCCACCCTCAAATTAAAGAATTCCCTAGGCCAGAAACTGTGAGATGTGGACTACATTAATTTTTTTGGGAAGGTCCCACAGTAACAGCATTAGCTACATCCAAACCAACAAGTTCCAAAGCTTCCCAAGTACCTGCCTTATATCCCTACTGCAGTCTGCAGTGCCCTTAGCTAAAGCACAACATCTCAACAGCAGCTTTAACATATTCCCACAATAGTCTATACACCTCAGCTGCCTAATGTCAAAAATCAGTATTAAATAAAGGTTGGACATACTCATACAATATAAAGTGGGCAAAAGATAATTTCAATGTCAAAAAATTGAGCCAAAACTATCTTTCATGTCACATCCTTGCAAGTACATAAAGCAAGCCAGTTTGCTAACACAGACCCAATGGTCTGCAGAAATGAAAACTATTTCAGAGAATCAGTAGGATACAAAGAAACTTCTACTTTGACAATAACATATTTACAGTATCCTGCCCAAGGTCTGCACAAAGCAGCAGATGCAGGAACCATTGTGATCCCAAGGAAATAGTTTGAAGGGGAGTTTTTTCTCATATTAGTCTATCACTTTGCAATAAAAACGTAACACCTTTTAGGCAGTGCATATCTTAGTACCTTCTATTTTTGGGGAATATAACAGAGTGCTGGACCTCTTAGAGAGTTAATTTAATACTGCATAAAAATGATTATACTCACAACAAGAAGAACCTATAGAGATGAAATAATGAGGCACGATGCAGTGAATTACAGACATTATATTAATAGTGTTGACATTATTGGTGGTAATACTGTAACATGCATTTCACAACATCTTGCCCTAGTTTATTACAACAGAGAAGTGAATCTAATAAAAGCAAATCAGCTCTCACTGGACCTGAAAATATTTTTCATTCCCCAAAGGAGCGCTTCAATCCTTCAAATCTTCTGTTTAGGGCTAGATCAAAATTCCTTTTAGGAAAGCTGGCCAAAACAGTGTTGACAGCTGAGGAAATATTAGGGGCTGGAGTTGGAAAGTAGAGGTACTTGGTGGGTTTCTGTTTCTTTTTAAACTTAGTTTAAGCCTGAGTTGAACACAACCTGCTCCCTCACAGAAAAGTAAGATGCCCACATCAGCTCCAGTTCTATGCACATACACAGGCCAGGGCTGAGATTTTGTGTTCCCACTGTATCAGTTCCACAAAGGTCTGCTGCCATCTTTCAAAGCTGCTTGCCCTTTACCCAGGGACCCCTGAAGTCCTGGAAACAAAACTGAACAGCTCAAGAGAAGCAAGGCTCTGGTTTTTTTTGCTACATCTACTTTCAGCCTAAGCCATAAAACACAGAGAAGGAAGCTTGGCCAGAAACAGCAAACAAGAACATTCGTCGCAGTCTCAGAGAGTTTTGAAGTGCCTTTGCAGAAAAAGGTCAGCCCCTAGTGATACTGGTCTTACGTCCCTACTAACAGGGCCATACATATGAATTTGGCAATGTTTGTCCCAGAAGGACAGCCAGACTCTCATGGGGACTAGGTTTCACTGCAGCTGGAGCTTTTACTACCAGAGACAAGGGAACACTCAAGCAGATAAATGCCCTTCTGTTATAAATCTCTTTCCTTTTTGGACACAGTCTCAAAACCAGTGACATGAACAATATAATACATATGTAGCTATGGAAACAATGGTATATTGTTTCTCTCCATAGCAAGAAACAGAACAAGGACAGGGAGAAAGACAATAACTTGGCCATGAGCAAACCTACATTTGGAGAGAAGGCATGGTATGGTACTCCCAGTTTTCCTGTCCCTCTGGAGACATGGTACAAGGCCAACAAAACAGAGAGCAATTCATCTACTCTCCTTGCATCTCTGACTAGAACAGAGATGGAGGGGAAAAAAAGAAGGAAAAAAGTACATCTGGAAAAAGAAAATGAAGTTAGAAACAGATGCAGCATGGCCTGGTGGACTTCCTTTGTCAAGCATGCTCTCTTTTCTTTTCCGAGTAAGCCCATTTATTTTTATTCATTATAAAAAGAACAGAGTAGACTCCATAATTATTCAGTAGATACAGACATAGAATACATTGATCTTTCCACATCATGTCACTTCAGACTTAAAATACAGAGAGACATGTGATTAAATCAATATTCCCAAAGGAGGCAACACTCTCTAATAGCTGGCTTTAATAATCATAATTTTGCAACCCACTGTGCTTTGAACATAGGAATGAATTAGCCATGTCAAAGCCAAGTACTCAGAGGAAGAAGGTAGGCATTAGTATATCAGTCTTTTTTCAGTGGTGGAAACTGAGGCCAAGGGTTTACTGGTAGCACTTACAAAAGAAGGAGGCACTTAAACACCATTATGGCCTTCACTTTTGATTTATTCTTACAAGAATAAATATCTTCTGGAACAAAGGATTTTAGAAAACAAAGCCTAATGACCCAATTTCTGTAAGGATGGTTGAAATCACTCAAGAGACAGGGAGTCATCTGAAAGGTAATAATTTCTTTAGCTGTCTAGTACTACACTGCTAACATCTCTGTTACCTTTAACAGCACATCTGACCCTTGTCACCACGTTTGCCCATGCTTTTAAAAACATTACTTTGTCTCACTTGCACTGCAAGACACACAGTTTAGCTGTGAGGTTCCTGATGGTGAGTCTCTCTAGTGCCAATGCAAAGATATATGTACAACCTGAAAGCTCAGTTCCTTTCTTCCACACAAGTTCTTGCCCTTTAGTCTTGACTCTAGACATCTTTGGTGTGTAAACCAAACAGCTAAAAGAAACACATCTTCTCCACACCCAGCAACAGGAAAAAATCCCAGCTGTGTGTACATTCAAGGTCTGAGGGAGAAGAAGGCAAGGAAGATGTCATCCTGCAGGTTAAAGAACAATTCAATATAAGAGGGGACTGTAACTCTCAGGTGATGATCTCTACACCAGCAGTCCAAGCTTCCCAAACATCTGCAGAGCAGGAATGACTGCATATTCCCCTCCTCTAGCAGGGTCTTGCCCTGTAGTGATCAGGGCCTTGTTATTGTAATGGTAATATCTATATGACATATAGGCACCTCTTTTTACCTAAATATTTTGTGAGGGAAACACACACTGTCTGAGCAGCAACCAAATCCTGGAAGTCTGTGGTTACCAAAGAGGAAGATGCCAGAGATGAACACGCCTCACTGACTGTGACTAGGCAAGATGTCCTATTACTAAGCTCACAGCAGTTGCTATGCACCTTTCTTGATTAACCAACAAATTCCCTCCTAGAGGCATCTGAAGTAGGAGCACTGCCTGTGAACTGAAACTGAATTTATCTGCCTTTCATTTTTTGTTCCTTATCTCCACTTGAATTATGCATTCCAGTCTGGAGCTGCACTCACAGAGGCTAATCTTCTACTGGTTTCCTTGCTAGGCAGCTCAGACCCTATCTCCAGTTTTAATAACTATCAGCATGTGACATTTGTGGATCAGGATGTAAATAGATTTAATGAAAATTACATCAGAGCAGGTAGATTCAAACAACAATTCCAGAATGGAAAGAGCATTACCAGAAAATATATCTGAAACTTTCTATAAAGCAGGGGAAAAGAACAATAAAAGTCAGAAAAGCCTGAAAAGATTCTAAAACTGAGCACATTTACTACACATCACAGTGTAAAAAAAATGCTGCACCATCTTCCATAGGGAAATGTATTCGTAAGAAACAGTTACATCTAGGAAGATTTTAACTATAACACAGGAAAGCAAACACTTTTTGTTCTTGCTTTGTCCTTTAATCCTGAGCTCAGAGCCGCAATTTCTGTAGTGCAGTTTTCTCAGGAGAATATTGGGTTAGGATGCATAGGACCCCAGTTCTCTGCCTGCTTTGGTCCCAGCGTAATGCTTGCCTTGGTGTCTCTTGTTTCTCTGGTATGGCCTTCCTCTTTATGTTTCAATAAGCACCATGATAAAGGCTTTAAGGGTAACTGCTTTTGTAAATGCTAATATTAGGATGATCCTGCTGAGACGTGACAAAACTACAGTGAGGAGGACATGGTAGCCAGTTCAGAATAGTAACAGTACTATGAGCTAATCATGTAATTGTATTGTTCAGTAGTTAACCCCAGCTTTCTGGTTTCATAGATCCTTGGGCAGGATGTCTGTCTTCCCTAGATATAACAATCTGGAGAATTAGAAGTGAGGCAGGGGTCAGCTGTGCCAAAAAGTGGGGGAGCCATGGGAAATATCTCCAGGGAATAGCTGCCCTGTGCAATTGACAACAAACCATTTACCTGCATGGGAAGAGGTTGATGTTTGCAAGCAAGTGGTAGCAGACAAGAACAAGCAGTAGAATCACGTTTTCAAACTGAATTATCAGCCATAAAACATAATCTCCAAATCATCTAAGTCCAGTTTGATCCTGTATGTGTTCGATTCTTAATAGTGCAGGTAAGTTTCCAATATACCTCAAAACTCAATATGTATTCCCTGACTTTACAGCTGAAATTGTTTGAGATGTTCTGGTGCCTGGTAGTAAATAAAAGCAGCAAATGTTCTGTAATCTCTGCAGCAGTAAAAGATCTCACTGAAGGAACCTGCTGCTATGTCATGGATATTTGTGATAATCACATTTAGGAAGGGAATGTGACACCACTTGTTCAATGTGATTGAGCTATTGCAGAGGCTCCTGCTAGCTAATTAATCACCAGAACTGCTGAAGGGGAAGAATCTTTTCCAGACAGATTTATAGGCATAGCTGGAATGAGCCTGAGAACTTTTTGTGCCTTCCCAGTGTGAGTGCAGAAAGCAGCCAGTTGTGAGGCTGGCACTGGTCCTTGGTGATGAGCAGTGGGCTAATAGTGAAGAACTATTCTGCTGGAGCTGGAAACCCCACCCCAACACTGAATAAACAAAAGTATGCTGTGAATTTCCTCCACAAAAGTAAAAATCAAGATGGAAAAATCATAGTAAATATCACGCTCTGAAGTATAGTGACAGGTAGAATAATCTGTGTAGTATTTAAAATACTTTAAAATTCACTGCTCTTTTTAAAGATCCTGATTTTTTTTTCCCTCTCCTTAAGAAATACATGGATTGACAGCTTCCTGTCATTAGTTTAGATAAGATCTTCTTTTGTTATCATTAACAATTAGGTGTGATGAGTACATTCCAAAAATCTTTCAAAATACTTTTCAATTCTCAAAGTCCTGATCCTGCAAAGTTGTATTCACATGCATGACGGTAAGCTTACAAACAGTGCTTCCCTGTGCAGCAGAAACAGCAGTAATCCAATTTTCAATATTTCCTATAGAGTAAAAATACTCTTTTTCTCAGATGACTGAAATTTTGGTAGGTAGGGGTTTTGAACTGCAAAAGACTGAGTGTGCTTTCATCGATGCAGTAATAACAAAGCAGGGAAAGCACTGTATCAAAGAGGCAAAGAGAACAAATGCTTTCTAGAAAGGATAAACATCCAAGCACCAAGAGTCTGACACCAGCTCCTGTCTTTGCTCAGCAAGCTATGTACACACCTGCAGCCCTCAAAAGGCTGGGCTGGTTGGAACTTGTTCCAGCATCTTGCAAATTCAGAAGGAAGTTTTCCTATTGAATTAAATGGACAGCAGGTGAGATTTAACACTTAGGTGACTACTTAGTCCATACTCCTGGTACATTGAGTCACTGAATCAAAACAATTTGCCAAGTCTAATCAATAGAGATGCAGAAAAGTAGACCAAATGCCAAAACTTTGGGATTCTGATGGAAATGTCTATATCATGATCCCAGGGAGATGTTCCTGATTATTCTACATGTACACACAGGTTCTCAGCCTCCCAGTCCTCCTCCTCCTCGTCTGTTGCTGTATTCATGGACTTCCCCATAATTTCCCTTCTGGCAGTTCTACCTTCAGACCACAGAATTCCCAATTTTTTTCTTAGATCGAAATTTCCTATGACATCCCAAAGTGGAACATTTCTCTTTCTAGATGCCCACTACTGCTTTAAAACAGACTGTACAAATTGTGATTAAGGAAAAAAGATGTCTGATTTTCAAGAAATGTGACAGAGTTTTTCCGAAGAGGTTGACCCCATCTAAGGCACAGCAACTGTAATTTCTTGATTAAACCACAGCACAAGTATCTCAGGGTTTATATTCTCCTTTGGATTTAAAATCCTCTACCAAATTGGAAATGGGAAGAAGGGGGGCCCCTATTCTGTTGCTCCTTCCTCTTTCTTTCCCCTCCCTCACCTAGCACATGGTATTCTGTACCATTCTCCAAGTGAGGACCGTGAATACCTGTTTGCTCCTGGAGGCTCCAGGTAGAAATTAACATGCTAGAATATATATTTACCTAAAGGCTAACTCCAAGGAAGCATTCTGCCTCAGAAAGCAGTCAAGCATGTCCCTGTCCAAAAGACATCATTACATGCTTCAGTAACTTTCTTACACTGAGGTTTGAAGGATATGATCTTGAAAAAATTCTCTTGCCCATATCTAAGTCATTTTCCTAACTGGAAAAATATATTTGCTATTTCAGTATGTATTCCAGTCCATGGCAGGTTAAGCTGGATTCTTTCTGAAGAATTCTTTCTTTTTCACGAAAGAAGCACAGATTTCCTATATCCAGGCACACTGATAGGGCCACTCAAGTGGAAAGGCATTATTCAAGTTATTGATCTAACTCAGATGAAGGAGGATCTCCTAATCCCACATGAATCAATCCCTTCATCAGCTACCAGAGATTGCAGGGAGGGGCACAGGAGGCACTCATTGATTTAAATCACAGACTCCTCTCTGGGTACAAGGGGATTATTTTGCACCAGCGTTAGGTGCAATGGAAGATACCACACGGGATTCAATCCTCGAACCATCTGTATGAAAGATATCAATGCATGGGAAGAGTTTGTGTTCTAGCTCCTTAACCCCACTCCAGCAAAAGGAAACTATTTTAAGCATAATCCACCTTTGGGAAGGAAGAGAAGGATTATCTGTGCTGCAATGCATAGACAAGGAGACTGAGGTAATGGAACATTCTCTTTGTTTTCCACCTAAAAAACTGTAGCATAAGAAAGCATCTCTCCCCAAGAATAAGCTGTGAAATTTATTTAAGATGCATTTGAGAATGGTTACAATCACATTTCTGAGCTTCCTACCGGTGGCAGCTATCAGGATGAAATAGCATCAGTGACATGAACAGCATGACAGCATTATGTAAGAGATTATGAAGCCGTTTCAAACCTGCTTTGATACAGCATTAACAATCAGCGGGAAAAACTTTGTTTAATATTTCAACAACATGTTTAAAAGTTAAACACTTTCATTCCTCTGATGGTGCAAAAGCCTGAGCAGTACAGAGACAGAAGAAGGAGACATTTTGAGTCTTTTGCCTACAGTGCAGGACTATCACAGAAATCTTGTCAAAAAACATCCTTGCATCCCAACAAGACAACCAGCATCAGCAGGAGACCCGATTTGCACCCATTTCCAATGCATTTCCTTATGGACACACATTGTTTTCCCTTTCATTCTCATAAAGTTTGGGTCTAGGCAAAGAGAAACAATTTTATAGACCCCCAACAGGGACAGGGAACCCATCTCTAGGCTCTGATACCTTTTGGGTCTTGGGCCCAGCCATGGACAAAACTTATTTCCTTCAGTACCTGCAGTTCTCATATAAGAAGGACTTACCCTTCCACCTCCGGAAAATCTGCAGGACTGTAAGAGAGCAAGGCATAATATTAAACCCTGGGGAAGATGGGACAAGGAATGTACCCCTTGAAAGATATTGGAGACAAATCAGTCAGGTCCCTGGTTAGAGACTATGAAATCATAAATCAGTGTGGGTAAAAGTGAGAGGACCATCATTCCTTTTAATGATTCCCTCTCTCCACAGACACACTGGCAATATAGGGCAAATATTTAATTCCCTTATGATGTTAGAAATTCTTCCAAATATCCTCTGCATTTCTTTTAACTCCAGGCATGCTTCCTGTTCCAAACAACTCCTTTTGTTTTCTAGCTGATCTGTGTTTTCAAAATGAAAGCACAGAAATACTCTGAAAATGCAGACAGACTTTTAGAGGAGCAATGATGGAAGTAATGAGGCTTAGAAGGAAGCTATGAGTCATGGCAGTGCTCCACACAATTTCCTACAAATGCCAGATATGATGGGAACAGTTAATTCTGGCCTTCATATCCATAGCCTCATCCAATGTATGAGTGATGGTGAAGAGTATCCTCATGGTATCTTTCAATCAAGAGGCTATTTTTGCCCCATCATCTCTTTGGACTGATCCCCTCATTCTAAATGATAAGTACATATTCTCTCAGTATTTTAACCGTATGAAAGGCAGTATCTATTTCAAAATGGTGTCAGACATTTTAAAGCACCCTGATAAACTGTATCACATTCTGAAACCATTAGAGTTGATTTCCCAGCCAGAATTTCATAGCAAAATGAGAGTAACATACTGATTAACATGTGGCATTTTTCTGCTGCTGTGTGTGAATAAAAATAATAAACCAATGAACCTACTCCAGCAGTAAAGTTTACCACTGTCAGGACACATATTATCATCTTGGGATTCAAAGGATCTTTTAGGTCCATTCAAAAATTTAACATATCTGAAAAATTGTTTCTCTTCTTGACATAAATCTCACAAAGTAAATTCATGCTATTAACATGTAGTGCTCAGAATTTGTTTCATTACCGTTACCACTGGAATTGTGATTACTACAACAGAGATCTACCTTCTATAGAAAAGGTCACAGGTCTGAAGTCTAGATCCTGGTGGGGATTAAGGAACACCACTGCAAATATTTCCCTGTCATTTGCTCACGGAAACCCAGTCTCATCTTTTCAAATATAGTTGTCATACTTTATTCTTGCACTCTATTAATCAAAATCATCAGTCACAAAACCATGATCACATTGTTGCACAATTAACCAAGTTTAGATAATTTGGGTAATGACTGCTGTATTATTTGGGTATTGTTACTGCAAGGAGATACGTGAACAGTCAATTTCCTACTGAATGTTTAATACATTTCTAATAGGCAGTTTATGCAGGTTTTGATGGCACACTAAATCATGCAGTATTTAACTGTGGCACAAAGATTGATTCAGCTTTGCAGTGGGAGTAGAACAACTGAATGCAAGCAAGAGCTGAAAAATTTGTAAGTTAAGATATAACACTGCCATGCGAGACCTTAAAAGAATATGGAATCTTTTCCTGGAAAACTGAGATCTAGTAGGGTAAAACAACTTTCTGGATCTGGATATTGAGGCATGACCAGGATTGTGAAGTGCTCCTGTTTTCTTTCTTTCTCTCCTCTCCCAGTCCGTCCATTTTGGGATACCTTTTATTTTCCACAAACTGAGGTTCTTTCGACAACATGTAAGGCACAAGTAACTATTAGGATATTATTAAAAAAAAAAGAAAAAAGACAGTCAGTTCTGTGTTATTTGGCACTTCCTACAAGTTATGTCAGTGCCTTTAGCTACCTCTATCTCAGCTGTGTAGTTGAAGGCAGCAAAGACAGCACCAGGTCTATTCTCCTCCACCAGCTCTTCACAAAAAGGAAGCCCTCTCTATGCAGAAGGGGTATTTCTTGGATACAGCCTCACCCTGCACCCCACCCCAGCCTGGCTGGCATCCCGGTGGGGACACAGGGGATCCTAGCATGACGTTTTACCTTGGGCTTGGCACACGGTCATTGTGATCACACAGGTTCTACTCAGCTCCAAGTAAAGCCTAAGCAGAAATCAATTATGCCTTTTTCATGCCACATCATCAAGTAAATCCTGAGTAACTTTCCAGACTGTGGGATGGGAATGTCCCAAGCCCAGTGAACAGGCTGATGGCACCAAACACATTGAGTGTTTTCCATCTCCCTCACCGCGTCTTGCTGCTCAAGAAGATTTTGTTGCCTCCCACCATCCGTGTCTCCCTACAGCTTGGCTTGCTCTCCATGTGATATCCTGAGACAGGAGCATCAGCCCAGCCACTCAGCTAGAAGCCTCCAACTTACAGTTCTTCCTTCTTTCCATTCTGATTATATTAGGAGCTCAGTGCCTCAGTGATTTCCAAAAAACACTTTGGTTTGCTGCTACTTCACAAGAGCATGTAGTGACAGGACAAGGGGTAATGGCTTCAAACTAAGAGTAGGTATAGATCAGACATTGGGAAGAAATTCTTTATTCTGAGGGTGGTGAGGCACTGGAACAGGTTGCCCAGAGAAGTTGTGCTTGGCCCATCTCTGGAAGTCTTCAAGACCAGGTTGGATGGAGCTCTGAGCAACCTGATTTAGTGGAAGCTGTCCCTGCCCATGAACTAGATGATCTTTAAGGTCCCTCAGCCCAAACCATTCCATGGTTCTATGAAGGAAGTGCAAGCCCTCACTCAGAATTAAGGAATTCCTTATGCAGCAGTGTTCTGTGCCTATCACAATGTTTATGTGCTGCAGAAAAACATCACAATTCACTTGTACAAGGACCACATCCTGAGAGATATTTAGATACCAAACTGTTGCCTATTTATCAAGTGCCTAAATATCTGAAAAAAGATACCTACCCCTAACTGTCAGGGCATAGATATGAAGCTGTACAGCTAGCATTCCTACTGATTTCACTAGGAGCTCTGTACAGTGAAGCCTTCCCTCCTCCACTGGCACATTTTGTGTTTCTCACCCAGGGAGCTCAATTGAAAATGTCAGTCATCCCCCACTACAGAAAAACTTTGACACTCTAGGTTTAGAGAATGCACAGAGAGAGTTTGTAATTATTTATTCATTTATGTATCTTTTATTTTTCATCCTTTGATTTCTGAGAATCACCAGCTAGATTTCCTGGCACAATAATTATAAATACTTCATGATAGTGTATGGATGTAAAAATTCTATTTGAAGTTTTGATGAGAGTCTGTGATGAAATGTTGGCGCATTGTTTTTACTCATCTAGGGACTTCGATGCTACAGTAATTTTCAGAGAATAAAACTTCTGCATTTATACATTACTTCCCACTTCCCTCATTACTTATCATTCACTTTTTCAGCTTGGAGTGTCATCTCCCAGCAGATAATTCCACCGATGTTTTTAATGTGGCACATACACTTGAAAACTAGAAGGAGTAGAGCCAGACGAAGGACATATACTTGGCAAGGATGCACACATATGAAAGCTTATTGCAGCACTAGCAACATCAAGCAAATGACAAGCTGAAAGTTACCTGTACCACTGACAAGCAGAGAATGCTGTACAGCGCAGGAGGGAAATGTAGCCCGCTCTGTACACAGCTCCGCTGAGAAAAAGAAAAGCAATTTCCAAGACTAAACTGCTGTTTAGCCCTGAAAGTCACCACAAAGGTCTATACTTTTGTTTCCTACATTTTCCCTTCTATAGCCTGGGTGACAGAGTTCTTCAACATGTGATACCAAAAATCCAAAACAAAGTACTTTTGTTAGTTACAGCTGCTGAAGTAGAACTATAAAGTTATCAGCAATGCAAGGCTGGTTTTCGGGTCTGAAATTCAAGTTGGAGAAGCTCAGGCTATGGTTGGAACTGGAGTCTATCACCTCCTCTGCACAGCTTTTGCAAAAGGCATGGAATAATATTGAGAATAAAACTCATCCAAAAGGAACACCTTGGACTAGAAAAATACAGCAAAACAGTGGAAACCCAACAGCCTGGGAAATGCAATATGAAGCAAGCTACAGAACATGAGAGGAGAAAACCAGACACACAATATACACTCCTAACCTTTTGTCACTGAAAAATGCGTGCAGCAATTAACTCTATGCTGCAAGGCCTCTAATTCAAAGATTTAAAAGACTCTGGTTTGAGTCATGAGCCCACTTATATAGCTGAGAAATAAGTCACTTAACACAGAGCAAGACAGTGTCTAACAGACACTGTTGCGGTGTGCTGTTGGCCAGATTCCTGTTTTTCTCATGGCCAGGCACTGCTGCCCCCTCCTCTCCTCTCCCTCCCCCCCTCCCACCAGTGTCTGTTTTCCCCCCCTTGGAGAGCTCTGTATGGCGTAATCCTATACAAAGCCCGCCAAATTCAAACCTAGCACTCCTCCCCTATTGGATGTTGTACCCTCCCCCTGCCCCCTCGTGTCAGTATTTATGTATCTGTAACATGCTGTGCCAGTGCTTCCCCAGCATAAGCCCAGTGCCGAATAAACCATCTGGGAAAGCCCCTCCCCTTGTCTCTCCTTCTTTGGCACACCTGCAACATTGGTGGGTTGGGTGAAACCGTGCAGGAACTTCACCAGCTCTCCCGTGCCTTCGGAGCAGCCCTGGCAGCCCCTGGAACCACGGACGGACGCCCGGTGCCCCCACCAGAGCATCATGGCAGACACAGCACAGGAAGAAAGCTGCAGAGATCAGATGGGCAAGGACAGCATGGTCAGAAACCAAGCCAAACCTGGCCTTGCTGCTCTGCATGTGCAGCTTCAGCTGAAACAGAATGAGAGGTGACTTTCCGATAAAACAGGAAAACCATTTACTGGCTTGAACACAGTCAGTCACTCATCTTCTTTCAGAAGCAGCCTTTTGAAAAGGTGCTGCCGAAGGCTGAGGTGAGCTGAAAAGTTCAATGCAGCCCTTATGTGCCCTTTCTTTCCCATTCCATACTAGCACCCATTCATCAGGCCACTAACAATTTGCAGATCGCACAAGCAAATGGCTTGAAGTAGGGATGTGGAAGGATCAGGAACACAGGCCTCTGCAGTAGTTATATGAAAAGCAATGGGAGCAATGAACTGCAGTAAATGTTATCTTAAACAAGGGCAGTGATGACAGGGGTTTCAGGAAAAGAAAAAAAACCTCTGTTTTAGTTCATCCCTTCAAACATCACATCAGCAATTCTGAGGCAGAGACTAAAGTGTATCTGTAACTAACTTTATCTTTCTTCCCACAGTTAGAGATTTTATTACAATTGTCACCTAAATTTAGCAGCTCATATTGCATTTTACTCAGTGCTTGTGATTTGTTTACAATGCTGGCACTTTCAAACCTATTTCCACAAAATATGAAGACAGAAAGAGATCATGTACAACCAATACAGAAACTTTCAGTCCATGTAAGCTCTTCATAAAGGTACCTAAACTCGCCAGAGTTCAGGAAGAAAGATAGCAAAAACCAGCTTTGCTCACCTCATGAAATTCTATCTCCTTCTTCTTCCCTGAACTGATCTACCTCAAATGTGCTCTTTAGGCTTGACTCAAGAAAACACATCTGTCATTTTTGAATTAAAATAATAAAAACAGTTCATCCTTTGAAGTCTTCATTAGCATGCATTATATCAATTTCCAGCGTGGTAGTGACACTGACACTTGGATTTTCATTAGGAATGTCAGACTCAGAACTAAAAACCACAGTGAGTTTATTCCATTTGAAAATATGCTTTAAAAATAAAAGACAGAAGATCTGACAAGAATGGTGAAAAACCAGCCAGATCTTGATGGGAGAAAGTATTATGCAGAATGGAAAAAGGCAAAGCCTTATTAAAAGACCTTTAAAATCATACAGTCAGTTGCAATTCAGTTGCTTTCTGTCTGAGTCATGAAAACTAAATACTCAATCCCATATGCATCAAGGATGGAAAAATCAGAGGCACTTTTCCTTATAAAGCACTTGATTCACTGGACCTTTACATAATTCAGTGAAAGTGCAGGGGTATCCAGGGAAGTGTCACTCCAGACATTTTCCATCGCCCCATTTGTAAAAAAGTCCTTAAATGGGATTATGTAAATTATGTGAATATGAACGCACTCTTATGTATGAACACAAACCTGTGCCATTTCTGAGGCACATGTACTCTCACATTTTTTATTTCATGAAGAGCACTAAAACATGACTGGCTAGTTTTCAAGTCACCAACACTACAAATGAGCTTTTTCCATTTGATCATTAATAAAAAAAAATAGAAATGGTAATAAAAAAATAGAAATGGTAATGGAGTATATACTACTTTCAGCCCATTTAAAAATACCTTTTACTTGATGCATTATGTTTTGATATATCCCAGTCAAATTAAGCAGAGCCTGGCAACTGCATATGGCAATCTGATTAATGTCATAATATGATTTATGTGCTTCATTTTAGTACATTGGGTCATTCTGATTTTTTAAACATATTCCTACAGATGTGAATGAGCACCACATTAAATTCTGTCTCAGACAAAAATCTCCCATTGAGATTGAAATGGCTGAACATTTTCATTTAACAGGGATTGCTTAAGGGACTTGAGTTAGATTTTTTTTTTTAAGGCAGCCCAAATGCCATCTAAAGGAATTTTCAGAAAAGGCAATACTAGCAAATATCAGACATTTCCAAGACACTAAACAACCATTAAACTGTGCATGTAGGCACATGAAACTTGCAGAAGATCCAGGTATTTTCAGACTCGTCAGTCTTCTGGGGCTACATGGATCTGTACCAAAGTCCACTGACATCCATTTATCCCAGCTGAGGTTTCAGTGCAGGCACCAGTGCATTTTCATATTTGCATGTGCAGCAGAGCCAAAGACCATGAATTCCAGACAAAGATGAGATTCCAAATCACTCTCCACTGAGATCAGCTAGCAAAGGCACAGGCACACAACCCGAGTCTCTTTGTATTTCTTCCTCTTTACATCAGGCACCAATAGCACAGGATGAATCTACTGGATCAAGCATCCCTCAACCACTTTCAGCTACAGCTTGTACTACACACATGTAGGAACCTGTCAGGATCCCAGGATCGAGTGAAATGCCTCTTTCTACCACTGAGTGTTTGGAATATTGATAGAAGTAGTAACTTGGAGTAATGTAACTTTTTTTGATATGAGATTTTGTCTAGAATACCTTTTTATTTGGTAATTATTATTATTTTTAACAAGTCCACAAAACTTGGATGAGAAGGAATAGTTTTCTAGTCCTTACCTTGGAGTTTTCTGCTGGCCCTAATACTGCTTCTTCTCATGCTGAATGACAAACAGAATTAAGTCATTACTGAGAGCTTTGGAAATCCAGCTCCCTAGTAACTACTTGAACCCAGATACTTTCCCACAACAGTTTCAGAAATAATGTGGGAAAGCAAGCTAAAAAGAGAGCAGGAATGCATAATCAAAATATTTGTTAGAATTCTGAAAATTTTCAATAAGCCTCTATAACTAGGGGATGGAGAGAGACAACGGGCTAAAATGCAACTAAAGAATTCTGTTGACATATTTTATTTTCATAAATACATTATTTGCTCAATTGCAGATATTTCTGTTCTCAAGAAAGAGCATGTCACATTATCTTTGCACTATCCCTGCAAAAGCTTCCTGTTTTATCTCTTTTCCTCGTAGTTTTATCAATGCTTAGGCCTATCTGACACTAAAGACAACTCAATTCATTAACCTTAATTATAAGGGATTGGAGTCAGGAATTAGTTTATTGCTTAAGTGTACACAGTAATTATTAGTGATGTTAAAAAGGATATTTAATCACTAAGAGGCTCCAGCTGAATTATTGCTGGCAGCATTGGCGCCAGATTACCAAAACTGTGTCTTCAAGGTTCATCAGGATCACACAGACATATGGGATTTGTTCATCTCTTTGTTTGTATATTTTTCACTTTCCCTTGCTTTGTGAGCCAACAGAAATTTTGGCTCCTTGTTGCTGAGATGCCACTGCTAACCATCAGGAAAACCATCCCTCTGTCCTTTAACTTTTTTAATTGTATCCTATTTTTCCAGTTCATTCGCTATCATTAATAAAATTATTTATTATTCCTATTGTGCCTTTTTTTCAATGCTTTCTCCTCAAAAAAAACGAACACAAGGTAGTCAAAGGAATACAATCTTCTCTCCAGTAAACGTTATTTTGGACTGACTGGTAAAAGCTGTGATCCCTTGCTTACTAGACATATCTGGGTTAATTAAAGGATCAAGAGACATGTTATATTATGAGGGACAAGATAAAGTTATTACAGCTGCTGAAAGCAACATGTGCAACGTCTCAGCAAGACCAATATGTTGGACTGTTGAGCAAGCAGGAGGTTACTACGATACTTTGCAATGGCAATCATCCATCAGGAATCTAAAGTTCATCTTTATTCCCTTTCCTCTGTCACAACAGAAAGTAGCATCTCAAAATAAGTAAATTATTTCTTCCCTGTAGCACGGGTCAGGCCAGTCAACTAGGCCGAGGAGCCCCAAGGAGAGCCAAATACAGGACCACACCGAGACGGCAGACGGAGAGGGCAGAAAGAGAGAGAGGGCAGAACCCTCTGCCTTTATTTATATGTTTTTACAAATCAC
Organism: Pomatostomus ruficeps; assembly: GCA_013400735.1. Classification (NCBI taxonomy): domain Eukaryota; kingdom Metazoa; phylum Chordata; class Aves; order Passeriformes; family Timaliidae; genus Pomatostomus; species Pomatostomus ruficeps. The sequence continues at coordinate 18,633 of VYZT01035945.1, read as the reverse complement.
CGTGGATTGGAGGCAGAAATCAACACCTCTTAATTCCACTGGTCAAAGCATCTGTCTATCATATTTCTCCACCCAGTATACTGGAATTATAAACATACATACAGTTAGGAAAAGCACAGATAGTTGCTAAGAAACCATGGCCATGTTTACAGAAGAAGTATGAGAAAGTTTACAAAAAGAAAAACACTGAGAAACTACAAAACTCAGGGCAACACTTCCCTACCCTGGAACTTCCAAAGTGTTTATAACAAGACCTTGATATTGCCTATTTTTGTGTTGAATGATGTAATATATATCCATTTCAAAAGGCATACATGAACAGACCTTCACATATCCTCTTCTGTCCTGTCTAATTTTAAGTTAGGTTGGTGGAGCTTTCTACCTAATAGATATGCAAAACTCTTGTGTTCAAGAAAGTAGTCTTGTTTTTGTAAGCTCTTGCTCTAAAAAGAAAACCCTATCAATCCTGAAATCAGGATGTATGTTGATATTCTAATGCAAAACTGAAAGTGGATCATTGTTATATAACATAGAATTAAGGGTGAGGTTATTTAAGGAGTGTGTTCTTACAGCAGGTAATGCTCCATCTCACTATTCCTCTATTAAGTTACAAAAGTAGTTAAAAAGCAGGAATGATTCTTTTACTCATGTGTTCATCATAAACTGATTTGGCTGGTAGCAAGCTGTTTGGAATATGTTATACCAAATGATGGTAAGCCACTTTACAAGCAAAAGTATTAAACAGCATTTACAGATTGTTTTCCCTGTGAATGAGAGGTTGTTTAGTCGCTTAATTTAAAAAAAAATATATATAAAAGGAAAGTAATTTGCAAAAAATTAGTTTTTAATATTTATGAAAGATCAAAAAAATAGTCTTTCTGATTTGTATATATAAGGAGTTCAATGCTTAACTAAATCTTACTTTTGTGAATATTCTTTAACTGCTTCTAAAAGCTCTGTTCTGTTGAGATCATTTTTAAATGAAAAACAAAATCCTGATTAATGCAAGCAACTAAGATATTTCTAAATTCTTTCCTTCATTTTAGTTCTATCAGCTTAGCTCTGTAGCCAGCTCAGAACATATCCCTCTGCTTTTGGAGAAGTAGAAATACTTGAGTGGTGCATTCAGAAGCAGAAGATCTAAGAGAAAAGCCCTAAAGACCATCAGCAATCTCAGTCTCATTTCCCTTTCCCTGGGGACTGAGCACTTGTGTATTTTATCTGGTTTTCCCTGCGGATACATCACACAGTTTCTCAGGAGACCACGGAATGGCTTAAGCCATGCCTGTGCCAGCCACAGGAGGAGACTGGGCAATTCTTGTGGGAGTAAGGCAAAATGGAAGCCCAGACCAGCTATTCCTGCTTCTGGTATCAGAAAATTTGCCTGTAGAGGCAGCAGCTTCTCTCTTCTCCCCCTCAAAGCTAGATGCAGTTTGCTTCCACTCTGTTCTGGCTTAGTTACAGACCTTTAGCATGATTTTCTCAAAACCTAGGATAAGCAAGGAAGGCAGTGCAAAGGTTGTGGCAATTCTCTGGCCAGAGCCAGCCCTTCCTCCCTGCACTTTTGCTGAACTTGAACCAATATCAAGCTTAAGTGCCTGGCTATGAACATGATACGTCTTTGGCAGGCATGCTATTTTTCTTTAGTCTTCTGGAAATGAAGCAGATCTTTTTTATTTAGCCTAATAAAGATATGCCAAATCAGAAACAAAAATATTACTCTGGGGCAAATAAAAAAACCCTAATTGCTCATAAAATGGCTTCTTGCAAATAAATAAATAAATATTAAAAAGAGAAAAAAGAAAACAAATATTTTACTCAGTGGATTCCTTCATTCTATGTTTTATGGGAAACTAAGCAAGTCAGTAAATCTCAATAGGAAGCAGAAATCACACTTCTTAGTTAGAAACTCTCTACTGCAGGGAATTTCTCACAAAGCCTTCCCAGCTTAGGAACCAGCGTGTGTATGGTATTCCAGTACTTGCCAACATGCCTCAAAGTCCAGAGGGGTATATTACAAAATTGTGCTTCTCTACATCTGTGTTTTTTAACACAGCCAGTACTAATAGCAGAGAACTATTAATAGACAAAAAAAAAAGAGATCACAACCAGTCTACTATTACTCTACAATTCTTGTAACTGGTTGTTATCAAGGTGTGTATTTCCAATGCACTACACAGTCAACCTGTCATCTTTAAGAATTGCTTTATTGGGAAAACACCCACTTGGCAAGGCAGCCCCACTAGATCACCTCCCAGAGGGCCTTTTTCCAGCCATCTATTCTCACTCCTAGTCAAAGAGTCAGTATGTGCTAACTCGTGTCAAAAGGCAAACAGCTGATGTTGTTTTCAGAACTTCTTTCATCAGATGTGAATTTCATCCATAATACAATCCAGAAAGAGAGCACAAAGATGCTTTAAAGCTTCACAGTGGCAGACATGGAAAACTGAAGTTGAATCCAGTGAATATGGTTTGTCTCACTATGCACTGACACCAAAGCCACATGACTTTCATGCATATTACCTATAAACACATAAAAATTTCCTAATGCAATGTCTGGGATTAGGTGATCACCATCTCCTTCATCTGATCTTATTTCATGCCACCAACCATGGCCCCCACCTCCTAAGTACCAGACAAACTCATGATGTCTGTCGGATCCTTAGCAGCTACTTCATAAAGTTTCAAGTCTTCATCCACATGACAATCAAGTAATTTGCTGGTGTTTAATTACATTCCCTGGCAAAATAATGTCTGCCTTATTCCTAGCTTCTGCCTAGTTTGTGTTATGCAGAAATGTGTAAACTTCAAATTAGGTTTATTCGCTGTTGCCAAGCTTTCTTGTCTCCCATACATGAATGAATGAAATGAATCCATTTAACTAGTAAAATAGCTGCTATTGGGATAATAAAATCTCTGTATCAGCTAACATGGTGACCTGTAATTCCAGTGCTGAATTGGACATCCTGGATGAGAACAACGCTCAAAAGAAAGGAAGAAGCCAAGTGGCGGGAAGAGGAAAAAAAATTAACAAAGAGGGAAGAAATTTCAAGTGATTTGATAACAACTTGCAAGTGATATAATTTTTGCACAGGTCCTAGTGACTTGGAAACAAGTTTGATTAATTATCTTCACTTGCCAGTATTTTTAGAGAAAGTGTAAAGTATTTGCATAAAGTGTTCAGATTTTATATAAATGCACATACTTGGCTATATAAATGCTGGTTTTGTCCCCCACTTAAGAATGAAGGCGATAGCATCATCCAATCAAAGGAAGAAGCAAGAGCAGTTCAAGGGGAGAATTATTTTTATTGTAAATTTCCAGAGGGAATTAACCAATTTTCTGTATTATGATAGAATCAGCATATTGTAGATTGAACCTGTAGATAATGTCACAGCAGAAGAGACGCTTTCAGCTTTGTGTGCCTGCTGAATCTCAAACACAAAAGGCTGCCGTACTTCTGTTTGCTCTGCAGTTTTCTCATCAATGTGCACATTATTGGACCTCACTGTGGTTGCAATGAACACTTCAGCCTGGCTGATGAAAGGAGTGAAAATACCCCTTGGATCTCATGCGATTCAGAACTTGGCAATGACTGTCCCTCCTGTCAGCGCATGTGTGATAGTGAAAGAACAGGAAGGAAATGAGATCATGGTCATATTCAAAGAATTTTTTGAGCATGGATATATGCCACGCTGTTTAAAATATTCAAGAAGTCTTTTATTATTACTATTATTACTATTATTGCTATCCTACCATCTAATGCTGAATATGATTACTTCATACAGAAAAGAAGTTGGCAGGGAACTGACATGAAAATAAGGGAAATACTGAATAGCTAGGAAAAGCAAGAGAGGACTCATAACCTTCAAATCCTGCTTCCCTACATTCAATTAGCATATACATTTTAATATGTCTCCTGCAATGTTCAGGAAAATGACACAGTGCCCTTCTGGATATACTTTATTGAAATTGGTGGCTTCAGTGCTAGATGTAATGAAATAAGCATTAAAGATGATATTTTACTCTTTGGGTTTGAATGAATTTTGAGGAAAGCAGGTGTGAATGAATAGGAAAGAGGATGGTACCAAGCTACTCAGGAAGCAATCACTTAACTCTAGCATACAGGTAAATTTAGCTACACTGCAGAAATGGGATGCCTCCTAGTTTCCTAGTGGAGTTCCCCATATTTCTTACTGTTATCCTGGTTTCTTGAGAAGCAGATACTGCAGGCCACTGCAGCTTCCAGTCTTGAGGGCACTGAGATAGGTCCAGCTTTGTAGGGCTGGAAATAGCATGTTGCATTTTACATCCAGGAGGCTTAAAAGAAAGGGAAGGAAAATAAAATCGAGCAGCTCCAGCCTTGGGGGCAACTTGTTAAGTACTGCCCCAAGACTGAGATGTTACAGCCACCGAGAACCAATTCTACCTTCTAATGTCAGCTCTGGTATGGCACACCCTAGCAAGGCTTCCTTACTTAATCTGCAGTGAGGAGAGAATCTGTAGTGATGCTTGAGTATTTCAGTCATTAATTATCTTGATCACTCAAAATGAAGCAGTGCTTTCAACTTCTCATTACTGTATGTTGTTGTTCCTTCGCTTGAAGGCTGGACACCTGTTACTGTATTTCTCAAACATTCAAAGACACATTGCTAGACTGTGATCAAATTGATCCAGGTTTTCTTTGAGGAAACAGAGTACATAACCAAGTATGCTTTTAAACAATAGCTCAGTTTTCAGGTTCTCAGTTATTTTCCTCACAGTTCTCCTCCTAATTTTCTCACTAATTCTTCAGCTATCAACACAAAAATCAAAGACACATTCCAGTAGCGGTCCTAACAGCAACAAAGCACATTATAAACATTGTACTCCTACGGTACAATTGCTCTTTATACTTTTGGAATTCATGTAAGTATCTTGACTCATAAGCACTGTAGGGTATCCATCATTCAATATCCCATTCATCAACCATCAGAGTCCCTAGCTCCTTTCTGGAGATGTGATGTCCTAGGACAGAGCCATGCACCTATAGGGAGCATTCTGCATCTTTTCACATCAACATGCCAAAATGCACAATGTTTGCAGGCTTGGAATAAGCTGCGTGCAGACTGCAATGATTTCCACTTCTTTTTTATTTGCTATTCCTTTAGCCTTAATGTCATCTGTAGATTTTATCAGTAAGGATTTTAGCTTTGTTTGATGAAAATGTCATACAGGCAGAGCCAAGGACTAACTCATCCAAGCCCCTATCCAACAATCTTAGATTTACACTTTCATTATAGGTTGTTTAATATAGACCATATTGATATTATTTATTTCTGCTTCTTAAGTAAAATGTCATGCAATACTATGTCTGTACTACATCTTTTCTGAAAACTAGATATAGAAGTACTTTTCTGCTTTTCAGAGATATGAGAGTCTGTACTGAAGCACTTTGATACTGTGACATTAACAGGCAACAAAGAAATGCAGATATCTGCTTTTAAACCACGACCATTCAACTTTCTCACAGGAAAGTAAGTGTTGAAAAGCTTTTGCTGCCTTAGCATAAGACCTTATTGGTGGGAAAGTAGAGTGAAGAGATCAGTATTTCTGAAAAGTCAGTCACAAGAGCTTCTGTGAAGAAAGAGTCCTGAAATGAGAGAGAAGGTAGGGTTCACTGGTAAAAAGCAGGCAAAGACCTTGTGTTGTCAGAGTGCAAATACTGAGGGAGAAATACAAACAGGTGGAAGGCTGGGGCTTAAAAATAGCTGTAAATGCAGCAGGCCTACACTAAGCAGCAGTGGTAATTTTTCAGGCTGGAAACAAAATTGTTCCTTGGGTCCTGGATTTTTGCGGTCATACTTTGCAGTATGCCCTAGTTTGCCCAACTGAGGAAAAATAAGCATCAATTCAAATCCCTTGGTGTTATTGCCTGCTGAAATCAAGCCTTTCTACTGGAACCTTCAGAGAGAATCCTTAACAAAATGCAGTCTAAAACTGTATGGGTGAAGTTTCAAAACTGCTTAGCACCTCAGAGGTCCCTTTGTTCTCGATGGGGGAGCTCTTCTCCCTTGTTCTGAGCGAGAGCAGCTATGAGAACTTCCAAAAGACTAGTCCATAATCTCAAAACCCCTTCAATTTGCAGGATCAAAAATAACTTCTGCAATGCATAACTTTACAGTAAAAAGGGTGTAATTCACACCAAAGCTGGGTAAATAATTTATTCATTTATTTATTTTGTGTTGCCTCTTAAGCAAAGTAATAAGGCAGTTTTGGTACCCAGAAATAAATTGCAATAAATAAAAGTAATACAGTAGGAACGATAATAAAAAATAACTAAAAAAATATTTTAAAAACATTTTTTTTCTGAAATGCAGTGCATAAGCTTGTAGAATTGCTTCAAGCATAGCAGTTGTTTACTGAAAGAAGTGATTACCATAAAAAGACAGGGGCATTTCTAACATTTCTTTGAGGGACTGTGCAGTATCCTGTCCCTGTAAAAAGTAAAAAGGACACACCAGAAGATTCTTGCTACCTCCCTGATCAGCAGGGTCAAGAAGTCATGCATCAGGCCAGCAGTAAAACTGGAAAGAAAATACAGGCCCTTCTGTGCTCCCATTAGTGCTCTGTCCACTCATGAATCAATAATCCTGAGAGGGCATCATCTCCTTGAAGGCCCAGAAAGGCAGAGATATAGGACAGGAAAAGACCTCAAAAGAAGGTCCAGAGTCATCTTTATCCTCTGCAAAAGCATGTCCAGGCTTTTCCTACGGTATCTCTGCTACTTGAGGCTCTGCATCATCACCACTCTCATTGTTACCCAGCACATCTTATCTAAATCATCCTTTCTGAAGTTCAGCCTTATCACTGCCTGTCCTATGAGCGCAGGAGCCTCTCATAAACCTGCAAACACTTCCAGCTCTCCTTGATTTTCCTTTCACAGGGGAATCCTTTCCCTGCACCTGTGGCAGAATATGACTTCTCCGCAGTGACACAGAAGAACCTATGAAACGAAATGGCAAAAGGTGCAGTAGGTAGGACAAGTGTCCTGTTCCTGTAGGTCTTGGGTTGAACGTGCTTTCTTTGTGTACAGAACTGAGTACTCGGGGGCTGAGTATCAGCTAGTGTTTCTAACTCTCATTTTAGCAAAAAAACCCCCAAACTGTAGGTAGATGTTTGATCCTAGCTGGAGAATCGTGACCGGCCTCAACCAGCTGAAAACACTGCTTAGATTGTGATATACACAGGTCCCACTTTCACAGAGCACTTTAAAAAAGTCAGGCACAGCCAATATTTTCTTAGGGAACTGATTTTATTTCTGCTTGGTGCCTTCCAAAATTCCAGTATAGTCAGTTTCTATCTGAAATTTTCAAGCTACAAACACTATACAACAATAAAATTGGTAGGTGGGGGACATGGTGGGGGTGGAGAGGAGACAATTAGTTCAAGAATCCAGTGTATAATGTGCAAGGTATGTGAATAAGCATGCTAATCCTTTCCTGGATTTCCTTTGCAGGAACTCAGCACCAGCCTTTGCAAATGCACTGTAATTATTCTTGCAGTCTACAAAGAGCTCAGGTGTCAGTATCTGGTAGAAAATCCACAGAGCAGGTAGCTGTGATTTTTCTCACTTGACATGTTCCTTTTTGCTGAGGATTTTTTTTTAATTGGAAATTTCTCTGGTGTGGGAGAAATGTTTTAATCAGGCATCAATCTTCAACTTAAAGATGTAAAGTAGAAAAAAACGAATTGTGGAACTAAAATACTTCTACGTGATAAATTTCCAACTAGGACCATTCAGGGACAATTTATGAGGAAGGATTTATATATTTAACTACCTTTTTTAAAAATTAAATAATATGTCTTCTGAACATCTTGCTTTTCCTTATCACCTAGCAAAATAATCTATGGCATATTGTCTGCACACTGTCTCTTATCTCGCTATGTGAATAAGGAGAGCTGTAATTTTAGAGACAGTTTTTAGGTGAATTTCCAAAAAAAAAAAAATAAAAAAAAGATATCAGTTACCCTCATAATCAGGTCTGTAAAAGACAGGTACATAGATTGCACCATATTGCATGAGACATTCTTGCTTTGGGCAAGAAATCATGCTTGACATTCACAGCTCCTCTTCTATATCCAGCCTGTTTTTTAAAATCACTTTGCAAATGGGGTTTTCCAGAGTAATTTATGGCAAGAGGCTCACAGTCAATTCTGGATGCTTTGGAAAATTCCTCCAGCACCACCCATCTCTTCATCAATCATAAAGTGCCATTCAGAATCTGCAGCTCTCCTTTTTCTGCAGTCTCTGCCATCGCTAACAAATTTGGGGTTTTCTGTGGCTGCCAAGATATAACTTCACCTTTCCCCACAGTAGTATGGCTCAGGAAAATCCCTTCACCAACATGGGTAAAGAGGCAGCCATATAGAGGAAGAGGAAAAAACATGCAATTTTGTTTTCCACTTAGGTACAGCCTGAATGTTTGTTTGACACATGGAATGGCTAGAATATTAAATATGCTCCAACAGCATTTTGGATTCTGGGATGAAAGACTCTGATTACCATAAAAACAAAGGGGCTATGGAGCTCCTCAGGCTGTGATCCTGATAAGAGAGCTGCTGCTCTAAGGAAGCCAGACTACTGTCATAAACTGGATTTCATCAATTCCATTTTTTTGAGAAACTAATTTGATTTTTCTTTTTCCTACAAGATGAGATCATGGGAGTGACCTGAAGCTGAACAACAATGATAAAAGTGTAGTCATTTGTTGACAGAAGCTCAACATAGATGAGAAAAATGTAGAAGTGCCAAGTACCAGGGCTGCTACCCTCTTTTCATGCTGGTTTAGTGCCATTACACATTTCCCACAGCAGATGACAGAAGATGGAGTTTGTCCAAAGCAGCAACCACCCAGGCCAATGGACATGACCTTCACATCCCTGGTTAAGCTAAAATAAGGAAGAACAAGGGCAATGCAACCATACTCCTGGGCATGTCATTCCAAATGTTCCTGCCTCTCTGTCCCTACCTTTTATCCCTTTAGACCTCTCGTTCAGCATCAAGCTCAACAAGCAGCCTGAGCACGGCTGGAGTGTGCAAGCACCACTGGGACACAAGGAATAACACAGGTACGGAAAGCTACAAGGAGCAACTGCAGCCTGGCAGAAGGAAATGCACATCAGGTGAAGAGCTCCACTCCTACAGGTCAGAATGGCACGAGCCAGCCAGAGGCTGTGTGCAGCTCAGGACTAATATGTGGAATACACACTGATCTTCAGAAGGAAATTGTCAGTCTAGCAGACAGCACAACATTTATTTGTACAGCAAATCCATGAATTTAAACAGTAAATCTGGAGATGAAATACCAAAGCATACCTCTGTATCTTTGGAGTTCACTTCCACAGTCTGCCTTTGAAGTTCTAGAGCCAGACTTCAAAGATATATTAATGCACAAATCCTGTTCCTACTTGAGCAATTTTTCAAATCTTACCTTGCAACAATTAAATGAAATCTAAGTTTTGTAATTCTCTGGAGCCCCTTTTTAGAGGCAGTATTTCCAATGCATTTAAGTAATTTAAGAACTTGGGTAACTTAAGGTAAATAGCTTTTGGCAGAGCTAGCAGGCTTACAAAGCTTAGATTCCATTTGAAAAACCCACCATCTACACACAGCAATCTGTTTTGATCTCTATCAACAATTTTCTATTGTTAAATTGCCTTGTCAAAAGTAGCAAACTAACTAGCTTTGCAGACAAGGCACTGCACATATCAATCATTTCAAATTGCTGTGCTAATGTTTCTGCTCAATCTGTGTAACTCATCTCAGCATAAAAGTCTCTCTGTTGGTAAGGACAGGGTAACCAGTGCCAGGAAATCATAAATGTTTGTGAAGAAAGATACGCAGATACCCAGGGGCTGAAGTTAATCCTGATGAGATTTGACACATTGACACAGCAGAGAGCTGAGAATATTTTTCCTAACATTTGTCTATTTGTTCATAAGAAATACAGCAGCAGCTCTGTTTGCAGATGTGCTTAATTTATTTAGATTTCTTCACCTGTGATAGAGACTTACTGAAAATTCTTATTTGAAATAATGAGCAGATGAAATAATTCAGCATGGAATAAGCTGTAAACAGTGCTCAATTCTCAGATAACATGTAAATGCAAAAGGAGAGAGTGATCAAGTTCTTACGAAGCTAAGCAAATGCATTATTCAGTTACCTGTTATTTAATTCACTCACTATTTTTCCTCACCTCTTCCCAGCAACTGCTGGAGCCAACAGTTAATTTTGATACACATCCCCTCCAGACAGAGGACCCCCCGACTGCTGTCAGATAGAACCATCCAGTCCGGGACATTTAAAAGCTTCCCATTGGGAACCAAGGAGGTGTCACCAAAAGCCAGCTAAGTTCCTCCCCTTTAGATGTGCTTTGCACTAAGAGAAAACTCCATCAGCCACAGAAAGAGCCCTGACTGTTAGCTTAGATGATGTGGCCAATACTGGGAGAGATCAGTTTGGGTCTTGGTGACCGAAGGTGCTCTCTGGTTCCTGCAGTATCAGCTGGGACCATCTGCTGTCACCATAGCAGAAAACCAATGGGTCAACTCCTAGGGCAAGGAAGAAGCAGCATCTCTTTTCCTGTATTACAGCTGTTTTCCAGCTGTTCTTCAACCTGCCTCAGTGTGAGTCTGGAGGGTACACAGGGAGAAAATGACCTCTGTAGTGCTTCACTTATCCTGAAAGTTGTTAAAACACCCTACTGTTTTGACTGCATGTAAAATCAGTGTACCACTTGCATTAATAATGTTTTTTTCATGTGCTTTCACAGTGGAAGAATCACCTCACATCAAGAACAACACTCGAGTTCGGTCAGTCTTGTTACAGTGCCATTGCCAATCTTCCAGTGCATCAGAATATAATCATCAAACCTAATGACTTAATCTTACTGGCAATCTAACACTAAACCTTGCCATATTTCAGAAAACACAGCTCTTCCATAGTAGCTTTTCCCTGTGCCACAAGCCTGGGGTGCATCTCTGCAAGGCAGTAAAGGTGCATGCTTCTAACCACTCCATGCTCCCTTCTCCTCCCATCCACTAACCAAACCAAGGAAAGAGAATCTTTGCCGATATCTCCTGGTAAACAAAGGCACACTTCAATAAGTATGTCTGTGATGAATGAGGCCTTGGGGGATCCCCACACCCGATTAAAACTTCTGTGGCTCCTAAGGAAGAAATGTATAAATGGCAAACACATACATGACACAAAACTACAGAAGCCATTCAGGCAGGTTTCCATATATCTGAGTTATTATTACACATTAATGATTTTTATTATTATTGCCCATTTCAAGTTGCAACATAGTACTTGCGCTGTAATTACTTGCCTATAAAACGTGCTATGAGCAAATCACCACACTTGACCAAGATCAGCGGTGCTGCATTTCAGAGAACAACGTGTAGTTACAAAGAAGAGCATCACAGACTCTAAACTTTTCAGGTTGGTTTTACAACGGGCACAGGCAGCTGGCCATGTCAAAGACACAGGCCCTATACACAAGGAAAAACAGATGGAACTGAGACACAAAAATAGCCTCCTCAAACCCCAATCAGAATTTTTTCTGGATCAAGTCAATTCTCCCAGCAATGTGACAGCAGAATCAAAGCCTGGTTTTAGTCCTTCTTTGGTTGTTTTAATGCAGATAATCCTAACAGAGCATTAACTACTGCTCACAGAGACATGTGCTGACAGTCTGGATGCAGCAGAATGGCAGGAAAAGTTGGTTTCAAGGGAAAAGACGGGAAGTAATTGCATCAGCTTCAGCTGGACCAAGATTTCAAGCCAATATTGAAGGGGTTGCACTCAGAATTCAAGCCTTGTCACAAACACCTACTACTCAGGTTTGGGTACTTCAGAAACACTCCAGTCTACTCTGAATATCTAAAATTAGTAGAACAAATACAACATGACTATAAAGCTCCTATATAGTGCAGTAATAGAAAGCAGGCATGCTGCTTAAACAACAGTTTAGGAAGGCTGGCTTGCTGCCCACTCTTTTACAGTGAAAAACATATAACTTGCTTCACCCATAAAGTGAGCCAACAAAACTCCAAGTTTTGAACTACTCAAACAAAACCATCATGCAGAGAACTGCAAGAAACATCTTCTCCCTGACCCACACACAACAAAATTAATTCCATTTTGATCTCAAGAAAAATTCAATTCTCTAAAAAAGCCACATTCCAAGTAGTGCCGTCTCTTGTGTCCCATATGAATGTCCTACTGATAAGCCTGGAACCTCAACTGCTTCAACTTTTCTTTCTGGCCTAGTAATATTTACCCAAAGCTTAGTGATTTTTTTTTTAGTAGAACAGTCACCTGAGAAAGTCAAACAGCATAATCTCGATTTTCAAGAGGAATGAGAAATATCTTTAAGATAAACTACAGAGAAAATGAATTATTTTCTATGTACCTAGAGACCTGTGCCATGCCAGTGGATCCTCCCTGCCTGTGGCACCAAGAGAAAGCGAGCATGCTTGTGTATGCCACAATGCAAAAATCATTATGAAGGGCTTTCAAAACACAACTGGAAATACTGAAGCAATTAAACATTGAGTAGCTGCTGTTAAAATGAGTAAGAATGCCCTTACTCAGACTGGCAGTGGGACTTTTGGGCTCAGTTGTCAGTCAGAAATCCACAACTTCATTAGGAGTAAACTTGAAAGAATAATTCAAGTTAAGCTTTTCACCTTCTTTGCTGACAAAGTTTTTCACCTCCCTTTTGCATTTGATTATGTACAGTTACAAGTGGTTTTCTTTCCTAATTATCCTTGCAAAACACAAATGCTTTCTTTGACATTGTTTGATATTTGAATAGCATTTTTCAATTCCTTTTCTTCTGTTCAGTCTATATTATTAGATTAGATGAGCATCTTTATGGAGTGCTCTCTGAAGCTGTTTCTTCATCTCTAGCTTTTCTCAGCACTTTTAAGTACAATCTGTAACAAAGTAAAGGGTAAGGGAGCTATTGATTATAGCACTATAACCACCGATACCATCTCTATAAAAAGGAGTTGCTAACAAACTGACCAAAGGTCAAAATTGACAGGAGGAGCTCTGCTGTGCCAAAGCATGCTCACACATGCAAGGGCTAGAGGTCACAGAGTGTTCCCCTGCAGATTTACCAGTTATGCTGCTGTGGAAATTAACAGAAGATCCCACACAACGGCCTAAGAAATGAGGAAAGGATCAAACTGAGGCAGAATGAATAAACTAAAATATCTGTAGTATTGGTGCTAGGTACCCACATCACTTTGTCCTTTCCTTCGTGGATCCTGTTTCAGGAATCTGAATGTGTACTGCCATTATCCACCTGAAAATATTCCTCCCTAAAATCTGAAGTGCTATGGATGTCTTGGGAGAAGCAGGAAGAAGGGAGTACAGAAAGGACATGCTGCTTCATTTTACTCCTCAGAGCACATAAGGTTATGCAACCCTTACTGCACCAAAGCACTACCCCTTTCACATCAGCTGTAAAAACTGCTGACCACTCAGCACTATAATCCAGGCAATGAGGAACACTGAACTGACAAAAACCTGCTGGAAAATGTTACTTTACAGCTTTTTATTTACTGGGCTAAATCCAAATGCATGGAAACCTTTGCAGTAACAGCAACATGCCTTAAACTCAGCAGCAGTGCATCAGCCAGCTGCTCCTTTTCACGAGACCCGCAGTATTTTCAACCAATAAATGTGGAGTCGTGGCACCAGAAGAGGCTGGTGCTCGCACAGCTGGCAGCTGACGGGACGGAGGCTGTTTCTGCGTGAGGGGTGTGCGACCTCCTCACTCGCGGAAATAACTCCGCAGCTCAGTCAGCCTGGGAACCTACCAAGAGGTGGCACTGGAAGGACACTTTATGGAAGGAGCCAGGCAAACATCTGCTCCACGGAAGGGTGGTGGGAATCAGCTGGCATACACAGAACCTCAGGAAGGGCCCACGGTTCATCTGTTTCAACAGGTAGCTGAAGGCAGCCTTTCTAGCTCGTTCTGCAGCTTCTTCACACTAAGCCTACTTGCACAGAACAATGCACACCCATACATGAACACGAGGGGTTCTTTTTTTGGTCTTGAACATAGGGAAACACTAGGAAGCACTAAAAAAGTTAGCTACAATCGCATTATTTTGACTCTCACACACCCTTCCCCCCAAAAATATTATCAGGACTCTTTTCCTGTTTTTTAAACACTGCTGATAATGAATTGAAAATAACAAAGCCACTAGCAAGACGTTCACACGTGGTTCAAAGCTGCTATCAACTTCATGACTCTCTGCAAATCTGTGACAATTTCAAAAACCACCAGGAAGAGCAGGCTTGCTTTCAGAGAGCTTAAAGTTACTACAAGTGGGAATGCACATTTCCCACAGAGAAATGCTAGCAATCTACAAATAGCAGAAGAAAGAATAAAAATGGCAAATCATGGTATTAGAAGAGTACCTGTCATTCATATGGCATGGCACTCATGTGTGTAGGGTGTGTTTATGCATGCATCTATGCACAAATCTATAAATACATTATGTAAATTAAATTTTAGACACTCTCCCAGTGAAACACTTCAATACTGTCCATAATAATATGGGTAGTAGTCCTGAATTAATATATTGGATATTTGTATTCTGTGGGAAGTTTCAGAGTCAAGTTTTCTTTATCAGCAGGTAAAGGACAGCTCTCATTTTACTCTCCCTCTCTATCCTTCCTCAGATTCTCCACCAAAGGAAAACAACAGTTTCTGGTTAGCCTGGTTTTGTTTGTTTTTACCCATTCCAACAAATCAATTTAACACAACATATTTAAGTCCCAGTGCTGAGTGAGTTTATACACACACTTTAGTTCATTGTTAAGTAACAACCTGCTGCAGTTAATGTACTCATAAGTAAATCTAAGTGTGTACATTTACATGACTGGAGTCTAAAATCAGGTTACTCAAGGCAAAAATTTGGCTAGGTACAATCTAAGTGCATGTAATATCTTCTGCATATAAAGCATTTGAATTCTTTTGAATGGATTATTTCTGAATTAAGGTTTTGCGTGCTGACTTGTGTGCAGTGGCCCAATCAGTCCCAAGACATATTATAGGATGGAAGTAAAAAGGACTTATTTTAACTGACATTTCACATAAGCTTGTTCATTCTCTTTCATCAGAGGGAAAAAGCTGTAACACATTTACCAAATATTGCGCAACTCTGGAGTCTTTAGGTGCCTGCAGAGGTTTGCAATTCATCACAATCAAGAATTACTAGATATCCTATTTGTGAATACTACCACACCATAATTGCAGTGGCACAGTTTTGAGTTGAAATAAGTTCATTATTAGCTACACCTAAGTTGCCAGAGTACACTTAATTCTGGTCTACTGTCATTGAACAGCCACAGCTCGGTTGCTGGATTTATTAGCTTGGGAAATTGATGTTTATTTGATTTTCTTTTTCCTTCTTATAGACATCACAGTGAAAAGAAAAATTAACACCCAGTGCAAAAAGATTAAAATCCTCGTAAGTATCTGTATGTCAAGCAGCTGAAAACTCTCATTTCTTTCCCCTTTATGAAAGCAAAAAAATATATCTGAGAAAAAAGTTGAACTCGCCAATTTGTTCCAACAAAATGTTATCAGAGTCTGTCACATTTCAATTACCTGTGTAATCAAATCATAAATGAAAATCACACAGCATTCAAAATACCTCTAATGTTCCAAGTCAAAATATATTCTTTATAGAGAAAGGCAACTCACATCGTTATGCTTCAAATTGATTACCACAAACTGTACCTATAATTAGATATAACTAATGCAATTTAAGGAAGAGAAAACTAATATTTGAAGCTAAACACTGAAAGTAATCTTGTTGCCTTCCAGTCAGTTACCAAGCAGAAAATGTACTCTCTCACTAATTTATTATTATTAGAAACATCAGACTCTTAATCTATTCTAAGGAATTAGCCACATATTTAAGGTAGTATTTTCCAGCTGTATTTCAAAACAACAAGCTTGCTGAATTTTTGCTGAAATAAAAAGCACAGAACTCCTCCACTATTACTATAAATGGGTGAACGAGAAGAGGTGGAGTAGGAGCCAGCTGAAGACTGCTGCAGTATAACTAACCAACACGATCTCATTTTAGCTGTCTACATAGAAACAAACAAGGAAGGAATGATGAATTAAAAAAAAGTACAGTCTTTGTGAAGCTTCAAGTGACAGGTGTTATAGAACCAAAGCGACATTTGGCATCATTTCAGAGAATACGTCTTTCTTTGGACCCTGAACTAATTGTTGCTCTATGCAAATGACAGGACACAAAAAAGTGCAGGGAATATTCCATAACAATGCCGTCCTCCAGGTCTTTGGGATTTTCTCTAGCATTCTCAGATGATCATTTACACAATTAGGCCTTTACCCACCCACAGCTTTTCCTTCCTACTGCAGTCACTACATTCTTGCTGACCTCATCTCATGTTTTTATTCACCCAATAGGCTTCTGTAGTACCACATGTTAACTGTGGAGACTCACACCACAGCCTTCTTCCCTCCAAACAGCTCCAGGGTTAACATGTGCCTTACGGTCCCCCCTTGCTGAAGTATCAGGCACAGCTATCTCCCTTTAACTACTCAAGCAGGAGGAGAGGAAGAAGTTCCCCACCATTAGGACAACAGTAACAGCATCTCCTCAGTGTGAAGCTTTTCTCCTCCTCTTAGCCACCTCCCAAACTCTGCAGAATCCTCTCCTTAGCCTCTCTCAGCCATGCCAGGAATAATAGCTGAACAAGGAATCGCTCTATTCTGCTCCGAGCAGCAGCTGCTTTTGCTGCTCCCTGCTGCCTCCCAAGGGCTTTTCTATCTGGTAACAAAACACAACACATAACCCAGGGCAAATACAGCTACCTTAAACTGCAGTTCTCTGAAGCAGCAGTACTTGAAATTTCAGCATAACCTCAAGAAGTGAGCATGCCTACCCCAACACACAATTTAGTTTCAATCACACAGAAGAGCCTTACCGATGCTTTGTATGCATTAGCAACATGGTATTTATCCCACTTACTGCTAGATGATGGTAGCACTATGTCCCTTCCCACAGACTAGGAATCATCATCCCCCTCTAGTTGCCCAGCGACAAAGTGACATAAATATCATGTACCACTTGTTACCATGACAGAAGCAGCCTAAGAGGGAGGCAGGAGGCGGTTGGTCCCATACTTCAGACCTGGGAAACCTTAAGAAGGACCAGAACTTAGACTAGAGGCAGAAGACTCAAAACCCACAGTACTATGTTATCAATGCCCAACAAGAGAGTCTTGTCATGCTGGCACCATAACAGGTCTGTTCTTTAGAGCTAAGCTTCTCCAGCTTGGGAACATTGGAAGCCTCCTCTACAATCTCCCAGACTACTTGCTGTGCTGTTACTGCTGGCTGGTGGGCCTGAAGTACTGTGGTTTCCAAGGTGATTTGTGGGCTGAAGGCCTTGCATGTACAAGCAGGAATACCATTCATTTAAACTTGCCTTATTTGTCTCAATTTCCAAGCCCTGAAATACAAGCCCACTATGCAGCCGCACTTCATATTGAGCATGAGTCACCCACCTATAAGGAAATGGTCCAAGATCACTTCTGCAGAGGCCATTAAACAGCATCTTCCAGCAAGTAACCCATGACTAATTGAAGCTTTTGACATCACACTTGATGCCTAGTTTTTTCACTGCTTATAATAGCAGCAATGTTCTGAGTTGTATGTTCACAACCTTCATTTAATGATCAGTATGGCATGCAGAGCCCTCTTCCCACACAGTGAGAAGTGGAAGAGGAAATCTTATTACAAAGATGACTGTCATATGAACCATTCTGAGCTCTTGTAAAGACACAGAGTTCCCTTTAGAAACCAGTTCTACATCACCAAGAGAAAAAACTATGTTTTTACACACAGCTCCACATTCTGTAAAATTTAACGGGAAAGGATACTACTGAGTTGATGTTTAATTCCTTCCCTCATGCAAAGTGCCCAAAAGAAGACTGCTTTAAAGAAACAATCTGGATTTGGCAGTGGGACAAACCATTCCATTAGAAATCCTTCCTATTGTACCAGTATGCTCTGATCCAGCATCCAGGCTAAGGTATTTTCTGGAGGTGCTTATTGTTTTTGGGTTTTTTTCTTTGCAAGAGTAAGTACCTGACAATCCAAAAAGGAAAACAGCTGTGGTGGCAGCAGCAGTTCTGTAGCCTTTACTGTAATCTGAGCTTCAGCAATTCTCCTCAGCTGACCCACAATTTCCCATAGTGCCATCAGCAGGTCTGAGTAAACACCGCTGTCTGCTGCCAGGCCCAAATCTAAAGCCTGCCAAGTCACAGAAGCATTTAGGTTGGAAAAGACCTCCGAGATCATCAAGTCCAACCTTTGACTGATCACCACCTTGTCAACCAGACCATGGCACTGAGGGCCACATCCACTCTTTCTTGCACACCTCCACCACCTCCCTGGGCAGTCTGTTCCAACGCTTAGCAAACTTTCCATGAAGAAATTCTTCCTGGATTCAAGTGTGAGCCTGTGTCATGTAGAGTTTTAAGGGCAGAGGAGCTGACAAACAAGAGCATGTGCATTTGTGCTC
>VYZT01035944.1:51451-77237 GCA_013400735.1 Pomatostomus ruficeps | reverse complement strand
TAAACCAAAATCCTCACACAGGCTCTAGCAATAAAATTTCAGTTACAACTAACAGGAGAACCTTTTTTTCTCAACAGACAGTGGCATGAACAATCAGAAAAATGTGTCTAAAAGAAGTACCACAAAGATCGCCTTCATCAGATCCATCAGGACAATCTCTTCTCCCATTGCAGAGCTTCTCAGGCTGTAGGCAGATGGAGGTATCATTAGCACAAGGGTATTTTGGTGGTCCACACAAATAGCCCTCGCAATTATCCTCATCAGACTGATCCTCACAATCAATATCGCCATCACACAGCCACGCTTTGCTAATGCATCTCCCTTGGGGAAAAGAGACAATAAACACAGCAAATCAGACTGGAAGCAAACTTCAGGAGGAAAGAAAAAATATCTTCAGTAACAATATACAGATTTTTTTCCCTTTTTTTTATTATTCTTTTCTATTAATAGTTCTTTCCTCTTTGATGAGCAGAAAGAAACCAGCTTGCACTTAGACTCTGAAGCATTGTGCACAGCACTGTTGACAATCTAATTTTCCAAACAACACAATCCTACTTATTTCTGTGCTGAACAAAACTGCATACAGGCAGGACACATCCTCATAGTCTGTTAAATACACCAAATGCTACTAAAATTTTCTAATTATTTTTAATTTCCACTTTTCTTCATCTCTCCTCCTTTACCCTCTACTGCAACAGCCCTCCATGGGAGCAATGTTTCAAGATATGACTTTTAATTAGAATGAGTTTGCAAAGCAAAAATCTTTCTAGGAAGCATACACAACCCATTCCCCAGTGAGGTCAGGTAAACGATCAGCTTTTAAGCAAAACAACTACAGCAGATGAGATTTCTGACATGATTTCAGTTTTGTTAAACCAGCGTTCAGATAATTTCTGAAAAGTGGGGGAAAAAAAATTGTGCTGACCATCAATGCTCAGAAATGCAAGAAAGCCTCTTGATTAAAAATAAAAACAAAACAAAAATGTGGGTTTGATCTTTAAAAAAAGCCATACAGGTATTAAAATAGAATCAAAGGAGATTAAAATAAAATCAAAATGAGAGATTTTAATGAAAAGAGCCAAGATAATTAATGCTGACACCGGCAGGTGTGTGTGCTGCTGTCCCAACCTATTTTTCAACTCTGAGGCATAAACTTGCTACCTACAAGAGGGGTGAGTTGGAAATGTTGATAACACCAGGACTGAACAGAAATGTAATGTGCTTTGTTTTCCAATTAATAGAGAGAGAACAGATAGAACTACAGGTTATGAAGTTGATCTAGAATAACTTTTAATTTTTCTTGCCTATGAATTAATTATGCAGAGAAAATCAATTGGAATAGGAAAGAAGATCCTGGGAAGTTCCATTGCCAGCAATTCTGGTGGATGCCCAGGCACTGACTGGCAATGCCTGACACTCCTAAATTCAAGCCTGCTCAGCATGAACTGACAGGACTTTCTGCCCCTCCTCCCCAGCTTATACAATATCAGATTTCAATTTTCTTTAAAGGAAATATTTGTTGAAGATTAGTTTAATGCATTTGGTTTGACATTTTAGTCCTCTTTTGATGCAAAAAATGCTGATGTCCTCAAAGAAAGTCAGTGGGATAAAAGATAGTGAAACAAGAACACTGAAAATAAAACATGATTCTGCAGCACTCAGGAGGCAAACATGAGACTGTTTTCACTTTTGGTGAAGAAAAGCAAGAAGTGAAACTTCAGGGTCATGCTGCATTGAATGGGGGTTTAAACAACACAACATCATTTTACCAGTGCAAAATCAGCTTGAAAACAAACAGGGATGGGTGTCAATTAGAATAAAAAGATTCCACTATTTTCTTTAGTGGCCAAAGCCCCAAATACCCCACACTGAAAAGACAGAATTGCACAGACACGAGGAAACAAAATTGTATGTGTGGTAAGTATGCAGGTTATCATTGTGTGCAATCACAAGTGTTCCAAAAAGTGTCCCTATCCTTTATTATCTTGAATGATCATTGATTTTATGTATTATTATAACACAGCAGTAGAATGCAAGCTAATGGAAAATACCATCAACCAAACCAACCATAACCCAGAGTAAATTGAAGTTGCTAGTAGAGCTCCTAATCTGTTATTTTAATCTTTTATGCATTCAAATGTTTACAGAGAAAATCAGTTTCCCTGCCTTTCCTGCACCTTAGTGAAGATATGTTTTACAATGAAAGATTAATCTTTCATTATGATAGATATGACATGTTCTTAAGTAGAATATACTTTCAAGGAATTAATCTCTGCCAAGATTCTAAAGAGATGGACTTAATGAAATATTATGACTGTCTTGAAATCATTACTTAAAATTCACTGACGTATTTTTCCTTTATTGCCCCTTAGTGAAACTCACACTTCTGGTTTCCAGGAACCTTTTCAGTAAAATTCCATCATAAATTAATTGCCTCAATAGCTGTTTCTGCCCTTTTCCACGGCTCTTTTGTGGAACACAGCGAAACAGAAGGCCTGAGCAGTAAGTACGTGGGAAAGCCTGATCCAAATGCTTCTCTGAGGTTTTTTATTTCCTATAAATATTATTAACAGAATTAACTATTTATACACCCGTCAGTCTTTGTCAGGATACTGAACCCAGGAGGTTTTTTGACTGATTACATCTTTAACAATAGGAAAACAACTTTGGTGGAGCATTAATTGTGCTATTTCCTCTTACAGCTAATTCTTACTGCCCAAAGCTGCAATGTAACACCTTCCTCACCTATAGAATGGATTCAATCTCATTCCCATCAGCATTACAGAATGTTCCAGTCTGACACACTTAACAAAATGTTGTGATGGCCAAAGATCTCACTTGTCCTGTAGAACACACCTGGGACTTAAATTGAATCACATTGTTCCAAAAATGTGGTCACTTCTCGTATTTAGAGCTTTTAGTAGAAAGTTGATAAATGACTCCTGGATGAGACAGGAGAAGAAATAAATGGACCTAGAGAAAGGAGCTGTTACCACAGCAAACAATGGTACCATGAACTAAAAAATGCTACTAACTTCCTCATCACGTTTCTGGAAAACCTTTCCTTCCCAGCCTTTCCCATCAGCTTCTTTCCACTTGTCCCACATCTACGCCTGGACTCTGACAATCCCCACCCAGACAGCACCAGAGCTGTTGTTGGGACATTCTGCCAGTATCACCATGGTCAGCACCCACTGACTTCATTTCCTCTCTGTACATTCTTTATTTTCTGTTCAAAAGAAACACTACTTCTTTCCTCATATTATTTTTACCCTCTAATATATTATTACATGTAAGGAAAAAAAAAAAAAAGAAAAAAAAAAAAAGAGAAACTGTAAAATAATAGCCCACAGAGTAGCATCAAAAATGGTAGGATACCATCAACTGCTGCTTGGAGAAAATAAAAAGAACAGTAAGTATGACAAATAAACATCACAGTTCAGACGTACTGCTTGCTAAACTGAAGTATTCATGGCTCTTTTGCATTTGTCTTCACAGAAGTACTTTATTATGATCATTACAGTAATTAGATGACATTTTAAGTGAGACTGCACAGATTCTGCTCTTGGTGTAGCACTACTAAATGAAAAGTAAGGAGATGGAATAAAAAGGATAAATTTATGTAGTACATAAAACTGAGCTGAAGTACGTGCCTGTAATAATTTTTGGAGGACAGAATCAGAGTTTAAAATAGAAAGTTGGATCTTTGTACAATTTAAATTAGTCTAGACTAATTTAAAAGAAGCCTAATCTAATTTAAAAGCAGGAAATAATTGGCTAGAAGCAGCCCAAGAGTAGTCAATCTCAATCAGGTAATCACTGCTTCTCCTATACTACTGTTGTGCAACCTCTAGTATATTTTTCATCACACATCACTACAAACAAACACGGGATGTTTTTTGGGGAAAAAAAAATCCAAATTAGAAAAGCAATTGTGAAATGCGGTAGCTCAAGTACCCTGCAGCACTTTGGCTGACTTTGGATATGGCAGCTCAAGGACGGCCCAGGCTGGACAGTTCCAGTGAGACCAACAAAAACACTAAAGGTGTAAAAACATAAAACAAAATTGGAATATATGCAAGGGGAGAAATAAAAGTACTTGTTTATTCAACAAATAATGTTTTTAGGGCCTCATATGGCAGAAGTCATTCAATATCCAAAAGAGCCAGGTGACTTTTTGGGAATGAAATGTTCATCTACTAGAGGCAAATGACAAAAGGCCATCTATGGAAGTTACGGAATATCCTCTGACATAGATTCCTAAGTGAATATTGGAAAAGGAGCTGGGTACGATGGGTTCTTGAGATCACCATCTCTCTAAGCAGAAAAATCCCTTTTGGCTGGATGCTGACAAATTCTGGTTTTGGACCTGGCACTCATGCCTGTGGCACTGTGACACATTAACCAAAGCCACAGAACCACAGTAAGGAAAGACCCTGCAGCTGCTATTTACAGACATAAAATGCAAAGAAATAAGCAAAAAGTGGGCAGTGACATCTCACTATAGCTGCTCTCACCAGCTGCCGTCTCCCTCCCGAAGCAGTGGCTGTCTCAGCTCCCTCCACTGCTGTGTTCCTGCATAGACCCCTCACATTCCCTATCAGATGTCACCACCCCGCAGTCTCTGAGGGCACAATCAGCCAGTGCCTCCTCATCTGAACAAGTGCCATAAATGAGCAAGCCAGACAGCTTTTTTCCTTCAGAATCATGTACAGAGAAAATTACATTTCTTCTGAAACATTCCAGTCACTATTGCTCATAAACCCGTTATTAAGCCTTTGTCCAAACCACATGCAGCAAACTGAAAAGCAGCTAAACAAAAATTTGCCTTTGCTGATTTGTGCTGCGGTGCATTACTATACTCCTCCCCCAGAACAGCAGCTTTGCTCCTTCCAGGAGGAAGGAAAATTGCAAAAGAGGAGAATTATGCCTGTCAGAACTGGCTGCTCCAGTGGTGTCTCCACACAACCAACAAGCACGATTGCATTTTCCTCCAAATCAAAGCCATACTGCCTTGAATTTAGCAAACATTTGCTGAATTTTTTTTTTTTTTCCTTTGTGGCAGCCAGAGAAGTCACCTTTACCCTGTAAACTCAGATAGTGCCCTCCTCACACGACTGTAAACCTAGGGAGTACATAATGAGGGAATGCAGTCTGGACTGGGGACTTGGAAAAGGGTTCTGGTTCTCTGGTGAAAAGCTGACCCATTCAGACAATTATGCTGAATTTAAATACTTGCTATTTCCTGTTATTATGGCAGCTGTAATTGGAGAGTCTCAGCTCACCACCAGAAAGGGGTTTCCAATCTCTGTATCTAAAATCATTTAGGATAGGCAAGAAAACAAAGCCCAGCCTAAGAAGCCAACATTTCTGAAAGGAAACAAAGCCTAAAAACTCAAATCTACACTTCATCTTGTATTCCACACTGCCTCTAACTCATCTCTCTGCTTTCTCTTAGCTAAAGAAGTAAAATCTTATCTCATTAGCTTTCCAATGCACCCAATGAAAATAAACCTCATCTCTTGAGCTTTCACCTTTCTTCCCTCTAATAATTCTGGTTTTGCCACTTGGATTGGTGTTACGTTTTCCCTTTTTAGGCACTAGGAAATACACTTCCTCTTGATTCTATCTATATCCTCTGTCAGGGTTTCTATCAACCAGTTTCAGGAAACAGAGCACTCTGTTAGAAGTGAATAATCCATCATTACTTATAGAAGGTATTTCAATTACCAGCTACTTATTCTACCCATCTTTATGGAAATGGTAAGAACGCAAAAGGAAATGTTTAATTTAGAAAAAAATCAGTATTCCATATTTTTTTACCCAGACATTATGATTTTTATAAGTTTAAAATCCAAGTAACAGCAAGATATTTTTGGGCAGAGATCACACAACCGGTCTGCAACATTTATTGTGCTCAGCTATAACACAGGCATTCCCTTCCTTCAATAGTTGTAGTTGCCCAGTGGCAACAATATTTCTACTTCTTATAGCCTTACTAAATTTTATTGTGAAAGTTATTTTAGCTTTAATATTCCATCAAGCTTTTATAGAAATTACAAAAAATATTAATACAGCGCTGACATATATTCATTTCTTCCTTAACTGGACTTTCCCTTAAAAAAAAATGTTCCATCTAAACATTATTTGGCAAAATAACCTCATGCAATGATTACCACATCCTTTTAACACCTTTTAGTGAAATACACTTAGAGAAAACAATTGATTTTAAACGTTAGCAAAGAATGTCTTTTGCTTCCAATGCTGCACTTCAAATTTCCAGTGCTGTAGTTCTGATTCTTTGAAGTATTCAAGGATCTTTATGCCATTTTATTCAACTTACTTCTAGGGCCAAAAATAGAAAAAAATACCTGATCTTTGGACTACTATTAAATGCTATATTGAAGTATCTGGTGTGATGTACTATCACACAGAGTAGTTTCATCTTTAAGTAATCTCAGAACTCACCCATTTTATATTGTAAATCAGAAAACAGGGTATGTAAATCATACTCTATATATATATATAGAGTTAAGTAACCTCACCTTATTAGCATAAAACATTAAAACCATTAATTAAAGAGTGGATGTGTGACCAGACAACACAACCCCACACAGACACACACAGAGTGAGAGGAAATGCAGCTGCAAGCCCCTACCTGTGCTCCTGCAGGAGAACTTGGTTTTCTCGTCACACACTCGCAGGGTTCCATTGCAGCCTCTCTCATCACTGCCATCCTCACAGTCCTTCTCCCCGTCACAGCGCCACAGCTCGGGAACACAGTTCCCGTCGGGGCTGCACTGAAATTCCCGCCCGCTGCACCTTCCAGGAGAGGGAGTTTCTTAGAAAAATAAGAATTACATTGAAGAATTTGCTGGTGCGAGTTCCTTTCCACCCCAAGTCTACGCTGGCTCAGAATCCTCTTCCTCGCCCAAGCCAGAATCAGCGTCCCCAAGTAAAACATGCAACGTGCCCTATTCCATCCCATGCCCTATTCCATCCCATGCCCTATTCCATCCCATGCCCTATTGCATCCCATGCCCTATTGCATCCCATAACTCTCACTCCAACACAAACCCTTCCTTATCCTTCTCACTTCCTTCACCCCCCTCCACCACAGCCTCACAGTCAATACCAGTTTTTATTTCCTTTTTTCCCATCTGTCAGACAGGGATGAGTTTGGAGCTGTGAGGAGCATGCTGAAGGTTTCCTGGTGCTTCACAAGCCCTGTGTTTAATCCTCGAGATGGTTTCCCTTCTCCTTCCTGGTTCTCCTCCTTTACCCAATCTCCCAATTCCCAAAACCTGAACGGTCACACCTGGGCGCTCCAAGGCCCCCACACCTGCCTGGTTTGTGCTGTTACAGCACAGGCAGAGCACTTGGAGCTGTTCCAAATTCCACAGCAAGGAGCTTCACTCCGTGCAGCCCTGGAACCAGAGCTGACTGCTTCAAAGAATAATTACCCTGTGATTTAATTATTCATCACATACATAATTCTCAAAGCATTTTCTAGGTTATGGCCTTTTCAATTTTATTCCTGCTTTTCTTTTCCCAAACTATTACAACTGTATTTCTATTATTTAATAACATGCTAATGATGATAATATAAAGTTTAAAGTAATGGCATACTTAGAATTTCCTGCTTGTACCAAAAATTTGAATACATTCTTACAACACTGTTTACACTGTTTACAAACACACATTTTATTTTATTTAACACTGCCTTGTTTTTTTTATTTCTTAATAATCGACATTCTTGTATTCTATCGTAAAAAGTTAGAGTGAGGTTTTAACTTTCAAAATGGAAATAAACGGGGTAAAAGTGGGTTGTTCAGTTCCAGACTAATCATTTTGATAGAGATATATAAAAGTAATTTTTGTAAATATATAAAAATTGAGGGCTTCCCTCATGCTGGCATTCTGATAATGCATGTATCTGTAAGGTCTGCAACTGGACTTAGAATATAAACTTATGAAAAGAGACCAAACCATTGTGTACAATTACTCTGTTGTAGAAAAAACATTGGACAAAAATATGAAAGATATTTCCTCATTCTGATCTGATTATTCTTTATCCTTTTCTACAAGCATCCTTCCCTTCTCATTTAAATGGGACTGCAGTTTGTTAAAATGCCTTTACGTAAACAAAAGCCACAAACTCAAAGGCTGGGATCACACAAAAAGGAAAGTATTACAGTTCCACTGCATGAAAAAAAACCCAGAAAATATCAATAATAACTTAAAGAATGCTTCTTACTGTCTCTTCACCCAGACAGCACACACGTCTGCAATAAAACAAACACCACATCCAGCATAATTCACTAAAGTAAAACTATAAAACTTATCTCAGTGTAATACCCATTCTGTTTTCAAATGCATTCTGAGTTATCCCATTGCACTTGACATATTTCCCATTCCCAAGGTTAAAAGCATCTTCTCTTTTTCCATTGGTTGAAGGTCAGGTATTTAAAAAAAAATATTCTCTGTGTTTATAAGTATTAAAAAGTGGGAAGAAAAAAAATAAATCTAACCTTCCCTGCTGCAGTTAGTTTTGGTTTCATCACTGAAATCTCCACAGTCATTGTCACCATCACAGGCCCAGTGGCTGGGGATGCAGCGGCCGTTGTGGCAGCGGAACTGATCAGCAGAGCACGAGTGCACACAGCCCAGCTCGTCACTGCCATCGCCACAGTCATCATCTGCAAACATAGATATTTTATAATAATTTAAAATATAGCATATCTGAACAAAATATGTAAGGATGGAGAAATATTTGGAAAGAAAAGGCAAGAGAGGGAAAAAAAAGTGCAGTAAATAAAGTAGTATATTCACTGCCCACAGGCATCAAATTATTTCTAATGCAAGTAATACCTTAAATCTTATTTACCAACAGCATTCAGCTGTGCCATTTTGGATGGTCTAACCCCTCACTCAGTTATTCAATCAAAGACACCAGCAAGCATGAGAAGGCTGTAGATTTTCTTAATTCCTTTAGCAGTGTGTAACTACCCAGGCCTCCAAACACAGCGGGTTTGCTTTATTTTCTCTGATAACCTAAGATAGTTAATCACACACACAAACAGCTTCATATAAACCCAAATGAAAACCTGATTAATTTCTTTTCAATAGCACTAAATTTTGTTCCTGTGTGTTTACAAGAGTGCAAAGTGGAGAAAGCACATAAATAACCGTGCACTGCAGTTTCTCCTGACTCTAATGGTGCAGTCATTACAAGTCTTAGGGCAATTCCCGTAATTTGATCGTGGTCATCGAGGGAGGAAGGAGATAAATATGTTAGTGCACTCGGAAGGGTCTCCGTGCACAGAAGTTCAGTCAGCACACTGTGATAATTTCGGGAATTTGCCCATTTACAGCTACAAATTCCTGGCGGACAAATAAAATTATAGAAACACCAAATGCTTTGGACCAACCCAATGTCATTAGGACTGGAGGAAAATCATTCCCACTCCACAAGCTCTGAGAGGAGATTCATTTTAACATTCCAACATGCACTTTTCCAGCCAAAAGAACTAAATATATTGTAAAGTCTGGCTGGCCTTCACTCTTCAGGGATGCCATTTATTTAATTGAACTTGTCCACAAACAACAAAAAATCAAGATATATTGGTCACTGAAACCATGTTGTTTTCTAAAAACAGAAAATAATTTCATAAGCAATAGCTTTGCTTTTTTTTTTTAATAATGAATCATCATACTTCATTCTACATAATATAGTATTTGTAACTATTACAATATCCAATGCCTCATTCCTTATCTGAACCTTCGCTGTTGCTGATTTCTAGGTCAGGTCAGTAATTTAAAAATGCTTTATTTATTCTCTGACTGCGTACATGTCAAACTGACACTATGAGTCCCAGGAAAAAGGAGTATCAGAGCAATATTTATGTGATATCCCTCATAGTCATTTCCGATAGAGAGGACTTGATACTTGCCCGAATCACAGAGCCATTTGCTGCTAATGCATCTCCCATTTCTGCAGATAAATTGAGTCAGTGGCTCACATGTTGGGAATTCTGTGAAAGTGTTCAAAAAGAAATAAAAACTATTTAACACACATCCTCTTCAGTAATATTCTGCCACCTTCCTATATGCAAAAATGTCACAAGTGTGTTGTAGGAAACATTTTCACCTTTGAAGTGCTCAGTCTGGAGAGGAGAAAAAGGAGAGATACCAAATACAAAAGATAAAAAAGGTTTAAAGTATAAAAACTGTCCAAACCTTGCCCTTCCTCACCATGGACCATGAAATACATCACTCAGTGACAAAAGGCACTGTCCTACGTTCCCATCAGAGCAGGGCTGGTGCTCCCACTAACCCTGCTAATATTTAACAGTAACTCTAGCTGGATGGCTGATACAAACTGCATTTTCCACGTGCTGAGGTACAAAAGGGTTCTCCAAGTGCAGCAGCACTGCCAGGAAGAGACAGGAAACGGAGCACTCTCAGATGAGCAGGTCAAGTACCAAGCTAAAGAACAGCCAAGAAATAAAGTTGCTCTACGCTGGTGTAATAAAGTCCAAAATTAAAATGTCAGCCTTCACGAGCCATTCCTCCAAGCATTCCAGTAAAGCAGTGGAAATCTGAGACAACATCATTCACAAAGAATCATCTGTACAGAACACAGATGTTTGTTTCTGTAATTATCGACTGTGCTTTTGTACAGATTAACTTAAATATAGTCTGGATTTCTTCAGGCATCTTTTTCTTCTAAAGCCAATGCCATGGGTGGATGTGTGCACTTATTATTAACCTGCTAAACAGTTTGGAAAATACTGAAGAGCTTTTCTGAATTTTTAAAACATGCCACATAAACACAAAGCTTTCTTAGGACAAGTAATGATAATGAAATCACATTGTTTTTATTGAAGCTCAGAAAGTTTTGGCTTAGAAAGAGTCACACACGAAGCACTAAACCAAACCAGCTGCATCTAACAGTAGATTTAAAATAAAATAATTTTTGTTTAAAAAATTAAATAGAGAACACCAAGAACTTCATTGAACAGACGTGATTATCCTGCTTCAAAACAGAAAAGCATGGGAAGAAAAAATTCC
Source organism: Pomatostomus ruficeps (assembly GCA_013400735.1). Lineage (NCBI taxonomy): Eukaryota > Metazoa > Chordata > Aves > Passeriformes > Timaliidae > Pomatostomus > Pomatostomus ruficeps. Next base: position 66,164 of record VYZT01035944.1, on the reverse strand, counting down.
ATTGGTGACAAAACTTTGTCAGATACTTCTAGAAAGTTCTTGCTTTTTTTGTTTGTTTGGTTTTGGGTTTTGTTTATTTATTTTGGGTTTGTTACTTTGGGGGTTTTGGTGGTTTGGGTTTTTTGTTTGTTTTGGAGAGTTTTGTTTGTTTGCTTGCTTGTTTGAGGTTTTTGGGTTTGTTTGTGTTATTTTGTTTTCTTTTTTGTTTGTTTTTTTTAACCAAAAAAAAGCTGTTTTATTGGGGGGAAAACATTACCGTGACAAAAAAATCTGTTCTGTGAAAAATGATGGAAGTGTGCAACTGCAGCAGTGCTGAGCCTCAATATATGCCTCATGTGCTTGAAGCCAAGCTGAAAGCAACTTTTAATTTTGCTTTTTCAAATAATTTTTCCACAAATTTAACTCGTAGATTAGATATGATTTTCCCCTTTTTCATACATGAATGCCTGCAAGACTCCATTTGCTTTATGTCCATCTGTCTACCCAAGACCTGTACAAAGGGAGAGAAACTAATTAAGATTAATTGTGATTACCCTCACCACCACCAGCAGCCAGCTCGGGATTCCCAGCCCACCAGAGCCTTTCCAAGAATGTTCTGGAGCATCTCCAGAGCTTGCCCTGGCCTTGACCATTATCCACAGCCCTTGCTCACATCCCAGAGGACACTCTGCACTTCCTTCGTTGTCCCTGTGACCCTTTCCTACTTCACAGCTAAAGATGCACAACCCTCAGCTGATCACACCCAGCCCTGTCCTGTCCTGGAGACATGTTTACCAAGAAAGGTGAGCACAGAGCTCCCAGTGAAGTCTCTCCACAGTGCAGACACCAATCTCATTTCTCTCTGACGTCCTGATGGATACAGGAATTTTAAATTGGTTCATAGAATGAAATAGCTCTCACTAAACAGAACAGGTAAATAAATGCCATCAGCATGCCCATCAACTATCAAATTATAAGGCAGGAGGAAAAATGAAATATTTGACATATTTGCGCAGCCACAGTGCTTGAGGATAACCAAACAAGAGTCTAAAACCTGAAACATATGTGAAGCTTGGCTAAACAGAAAAACAGCCAGAGAAATAAATCCTGATTAAAAGATCTGAAGAAATATTCCAGATCAGCTGAGAGGATCCTGAAAAAAGCTCAGGGGAGGGACTTACAGAGGTGCCAGTAACACCTGTGAGCTGCTGACGGGACACGAGGCACAGGCACAGGAACTGTTCTAGCCCTGAGAGCCAAAGCTGTGACACTAGAGAGAGTCAGAACTTCAGAGAGTGCAAAATACGAAGCCCTTGGGTCACTCATCCAACCTTTGTACATAGCTGAACCTACTTGATTTGAAGCAAGGCAATTAGCAGGCTACCTTTAATAATATTCTCATTTGCACTCCTGCAATGACTTCATTTTCTGCCCCATCCCGGCAGGTGCTCAGTGCCAGTTTGGATGGAGCTCTGCTCTAGTGGGAGCTGTCCCTGCTCATGGCAGGGGTTGGAACAAAATGATCTTTAAGGTCCTTTCCAACCCAAACCAGTGGTTCTGCACTACAATACATCACATTCTGTGAGTCTGCATTTGCTGGCAGCTCATTGACCCCTGTGCTCTCAGACTCACAGCAGTTACCAGTGCCCTGCAAAACAAATGGCTGTTAAAATCTTTAATTGTTTGGAAGCAGCTGATTAGAGAGAGCACACCCCTCTCTGCAGTATCTCAGCAAAGCAGCAGTCGGCACAGCTGCTGATACTCTCTCACGATAGAACCAAGAAATTTATTTTTTTTTCCTGAAAAATACAAGATCAAATATCCTTCTGTTGAGGCTTGAAACCGGCTGACTTTATTGACATCTAGAATATGCTGAGGGAGCCCACGTGGAGAGGTATGCGGCAGAGATAAAGAAAAATTTTTGAGGGTGACAGCATTTGATAATGGGCTGAAAATTAAAAAAAAGTGTTGATTGATCTGCATATTTGGTATTGTAGTTAAAAACTCATTAAATAGAAAATGCTGCATTTGCTTTGGATTTACTTATTAATCAAATAAATTCTATTTGCTGTTCCAGAAATAGTATTATCAGCTCAGCTCACATGAAAAGAGATCTTTACATGGTTTAATTTTTACAGAGTAATTTTCCTTTTTTCCCCCAAAAAAAGAAAAAAATCCACTCACCACAGGATGTCATTTCATCAGTCCCGTCTCCACAGTCATCCTCCCTGTCACAGAGCCACGACATCGGAATGCACCGCCCGTTCCCACAGGAAAACTGATTGACCTGACACGTTCTTGCTGTCAAGACAAAACACTCCAAAAATACACGGGAAATGGGCCAGAGCCGTTGGGTCCATGGGTGAGCGCCTGATTTTGGGAACTGCAGGGAACCTCCTGGCCTGCTGCACCTTCCCTGCTCTGGCTGAACACCTCTCACCTCCTCGGATCTCAGAGAAAACCGAGGGCACCTGCAGGGCTGGGTTCTACCTCTGCTGTGTGGAATTCTTAGTAGTTTATTCCTTGTAAAATAACATGAAATTCTATATGTAATTATGCAAAACTAGGTGGTAAGAAGAGCATGAATCTACACTAATGCTTGAAGAAAACAGAAATCAGGGCATAAAAATGCCCACCAGCTGGAATATTAACAACTTGTGTTCCACAACATGAACGATGAGCTGGTGAAATTTGTATTTACCCAGAAAAGTGGCAATTAGCCTGAGTGTGCTGTGCCTGGCCTCACTGCTCTTAGAACCCTTGCCTTAGCTAACACTTAACTGCAATCATCCATTAAAGGGATCAATGCATGAATTTCTCCCAGAGAAACACAGATCACTGAAAGAATTCGTGCTATGGAACCACAGAAATTACTTTGAAAGCTGATGAATAGTAAAATGCCACTAAAAGGCTATCAGAGGAAACTGTCATTACTTATAATGTTATTTAAAGCGTGAACCCCTAACAATGCCAGTGATACCAACACAGATTTTCATTCCAAATTTAAGCCTTTAGAGTTCACCTGGATGTTATTCCACACTTTAAAAAATTGGCTGATATGTCAAAAACCCCGGTAATGGAAAGAATATTTGTTGTTATTTTCCACTACCATTTCCCTTTTTCTTCAGAGAAGAAGCCCAAAAGGCAAAAGAGGAATATAAGTTTAAAATATTTCAAAGAAGTAATTTTTTAAACATTAATAGTGTTTGCCACTGCAGGAATAAATGGGAAAACAAGAATACAAAAGCTGATCCAAAGCCAACTGACATAGGGATAAAAAAAAATGGTCAAATTAGACTCTCACCCTACAAGCAAACAGTTGGATATCACAGAATATCAAGGCAATAAGACATCAGGGAGTGTTTTCACACACAGGGAGCGCTGTCTTTCACTGAGCTTCAGTTCAAAACAGTCATCAGCTTATTGATGGCTGGAATTTTGCATATTTGAGATTTAATGCTTGTTTAGTGCACTCTGACAATGAGCACCAAACATCACCTCCACACAAGCAAAGGACAGACTGGGAATTCCATGATTTACTACACTGGAACCAGTAAACAATCTTCATCTTGCTGCTTCCTAAAAAGCCCACTCTCCAGTTAATAACTCAGAAATGAAAAGAATTTCAAGGCACTGAGTGGAAACTGAATAACTAATCATGCATGAACTAAATCAGCATAACATAAACTTTACTGGTTTCATGGCACCCATCACAGCACGTTAATAAATAAAATTCTAACTGCCAGGAAAGATTTGTACCTCGAAGTTTGTACCTGAGCATTGCTTTGACAGTCGACCCATATGGAGAGATTAAGTGCTGAATTACTTTGGAAAGCACAGTCAAGCACATGGATTAAGTAAAATATAATTTGTATTCCAGCCTTAGTGGCATCAAAATCTGAATTAATTTAAAATGTCCATAATCAGATTACAAGTAGCAGCCTGGTTCAGTTCAGTTCAAATCAGTGTTGAACTATTTCTGGAAGTGAAGTTTGAGACCCTGCAAGCACGACCAAGTAAAATTCTTACCTGCACAAGTTTTATTTGATTCGTCTTCATTATTTCCACAGTCATTAGCTCCGTCACAAAGCCATCTCTTGGGAATGCAGCGATTATTTTGGCACTTGAACTGATCATCAGGACAACTATGATTGACTGGGGAGAAAAATAAAAAAAGAGGGAAAATAATCTGAGAAAATAATCTGAGAAAAACAGCTGTGAAATCTGTGAAAAGAACACATGAAATGGTATTCCCTGGTGCTGCAGTTAGCGAGGTTATCCTCCTGTATTTATAACTACCATGACATAAAGATTGTTCAGCAAACCAATCAATTCAAAGTATTGCAGTACTTCACTCATAAATTAAATAATATATAGTAAAGGTACCAATACGGAGATCCTCTTCTATTGAGTGATAGAAAGCAGAATTTTATCGTGTTGTTGTTTCCTTAAAGAAACATGTCCTTGATCACACTGAGGAGTGTGATGAGCTCTGCAAACCAAAGTGCACATAAACAAAGGCAAACACCAAGGGAACAGATGCAAGCTGCTAAGTGCAGGCCCAAAATACGACCCCACAGTGAGCAGGGATTTGGGCAGGGCATAAAATGCTTCCTAAACGAGGCCCATTACTGTCAATGGCCACAGACAGATCTGCTGTTTACTCACCATGAAATTGCAGGTGTCAGAAAGTGAAATATGCAACACGGTGTAAAACTAACCAAAAAAAAATCTGGTATTCAGGAGCGAACATGGTATCTCTCAAACACGCTTCTGCTGGCTACCAATCCTCATGGAAAGGATGAAGCTGAATTATGCACAGGAATTATGTAAACACTACTGTCCCACTCTTGGAACTGCAGTAGTGTTTGTGTTCTGCTCCTTCCATGCTAATAACAACATCTGTCATTAGCAGGTCTTGCTCACCTCCATCCAGACAAGAACTCTGAACTGCACACACTTTCAAACGCTGGGCTAAAAATAATCTCCAGCTATTTTTTACCTACTCAGCCATCCACAGCCTCTTTTTTCAAGTTTAAAACACATCTGGAAACAAAGGGTATTTCAAATGAAAGGATGTCTTGCAGGCTTATCCTTGATATTTCAGTAGCTTTTATCTCTGACCTTTCTGCCTATTCTTCCAATTGAGGACGACCCAGAGTGAGGGTGATACCAACAGCACACGAACCCTCCATGTGTGGTTTGGGGGCAGAAACACAGGAAGCAGAGATTAATTAATAATCTGAGTCGAAAGGTGTCCCAAATCCCAAACTTCCGAAGCTACCTAGTCTGCAATGTGCCTAGAGAACAAAACTGGAAGCATCCAAGTAAAAAAAAATTACAAGTTGAAGACTTTTTTCTTTTTTAATTTGACTTTAATACTTGACATAGATACTGCTTTAAATGGTAGTTCATCTTTTGCTCATATATATTTAGTAACATGTGTGTATTCTACTCATAATTGCAAATACTGCAAACTCATAAAGAATATTGAAGTTACTATGGTAACTGCTGAGAAGAGATCAATGTTATCACACTGGCCATGTAAACTATAGATCACCTTCAGGTTTAAGACCAGGTTATGATTTCATTTATATCCCTGTAAATCCTCAGAGAATTACAAGCTTTGATCAATGAACTGGGCTTCCTTACACTAATTTAAAAGACAATCAAGTCAAACCTGCTGAAAGATTTTCCTTCTCGCTGTCTTTATTAGTTGAGCTCCTTAATTTAAGGGCAAGAAAGAAACCCCAGTATCAAAACAAAATCCAGAACTAGAAAAAATATCTTAAAAAATATTATTGAAATCAGTAATGACTACTACATGGAGCTACCAAAATATATAAATGCTTGGAAAACAAAAAAAAAAAAAAGAACCAAAAAACCCCAAACAAACCCCAAACTGGTCATTTAACAGCCATATGGAAAAAGATCTAGGCATTACAGAGGATCACAGGATCAGTTTGTATCAGCAGCATCAGGCCTGTGTGAAGCAGGCAAGATTTACTCAAGGATGAATAAACAATCACCCTTCACAAACACATTCTCTCAGCCTAACCAGCTTCACAAAGGCCTCAGCAGAAATACACACATCCAGTTTTGGACATCCAGCAAAAAGAGCAATGAACTCTAAAAAGCCCCTGCTATAATCTACTAGGGGAAGAAAAATCACACCAAAAACAACAACAACAAAAAACCTAACAAAACCCCAGAACCATTTCGAGTTGTTTGGTCTCAAAGAGATAAGAAAGAGAGACTATGATAAGAGTTTTCAGACACACAGAACAATAGTGCAGAGTCGAAGAGTGTTCATGTCTACAAGTGATTGGGAGAAATAATGTACTTTCATTTCAGTAAAGGAGATCTGGTTTAGAGAAATGATCCAAGGACAGAAATAGAAAGCACTGCAACAAACAGAGTAAGGGAAAGAATTCTCAGTGCTGTAACACTAATTTTATACCAGGCTAATTAAGCACCTTTCAGAAATGACAGGGACATAATTGCTATGTTTTCTATTATTTTTCGCTTCAACAGTGGAACTCATATGCAGCAAAAAACCCGCATCTCTTGTAAAACTGCAACTTCAAAAACAAAGTACATCTAATTTAATACTGGAAGTGGTGTGGGGACTTAGGTTTTGGTTTGGCTGTTGCTTTGTTTCTCTTAGTGTTTGGAGGGAGGGTTGATTGCTTTGTTGGTTTGCTTGTTTGTGGGGGGGGTTGGGTGACTTTTTATTTTCCTCCTGATTTAGGTTTTTTTTTGGTTCTATTTTTTGTGGGTTTTTTTTTTGGTGTTTTTGTTTCTTTGTTTGGTTGTTTCTTTGTCTGTTTTTTAAGAAATGCATTATAGAATCTCAAAAAATTTCATGGTTGGAAGGGGCCTGCTGAGATGCCCTGGTGTAATTCCCTGCCTGAGCAGGGCCACATAGAGCGGCTTTCTCAGGACTGTGTCCATGGAAGTTTCAAGCTTCTCCAGAGACAAAAACTCCACAACCACTTTGGGCAATCTATTCCAGTGTCTGACAGTAAAAAAGCGTTATGTTTCAGATGTTCAGATAAAATTAATGCTTTTCAGTTTGTGTCCATTACCTCTTGTTCTGCTAGAGGCACTGCCAAGAAGAGCCTGGCTCCCTTTTTCCATTCCCTCCCATCGAGTGTTATACTGTCACCCATGAAAGAAATAGTAGAAAACAAAGCAAAAGCCACCAATATTTAAAGAATCAGGATTGACAATGCCAACCCTAAAAGATGCTCTCGCACTGTGCTGTGAAACGAGACAGCAGCATCGTTTGAAACCGTACACAGGAAAAAAAGAAATGAAGGATTTGCATGAATGGCTTAAGGGTGATTGTTTTTGTTTGCTGGCTGGTTTTGTTTGCAGTCCCTGAGATCCAGCACGGCTGGGGGTTCCCAGGGCAGTGCTTACGTACAGCAGATGTCGGAGCGCTCGTCGCTGCCGTCCAGGCAGTCGTCGTCACCGTCGCAGCGCCAGCGCTCCTGGATGCAGCGCTTGTTGCTGCACTGGAACTGCTCCGCCTTGCACAGCTGGGGCAGCACCTCTCCCTCTTTAACTGGGGAAAAACATCCAACAAACACAGCTATTTATCTGTTTGATACACCCAGAATGCAATACTGCCCGCACATAAACAGATAGCAGTGCCTGCTCTCTCTCTTCAGAACATTTTTAGGTAAACTCGGCCTGCACTGGAACTGTTTGGCCTTGCACAGCTGGGGCAGCACCTCTCCCTCTTTAACTGGGAAAAACATCCAACAAACACAGCTATTTATCTGTTTGATACACCCAGAATGCAATACTGCCCCCACATAAACAGACAGCAGTGCCTGCTCGCGGTCTTCAGAACATTTTTACATAAACTCGGCCTATCTGAGGTAATTCCACCTGCAGCCTGTAGTGGCACACATATCCCAGTGCATAGTTGAAGGAGTGTACTTTTAATAAATGGAAAAACTCTAAACAGAATGGCACTCAAACTGTATTTTTCAAATTCCTGCTTAGATTATAGTGTAAAAATGCCAGTTTAAAACATTGTAATACCTCATCAACAGCAGAACGGAAATATTCTGACAGACATTGGCCAAATTCTGGTGCGCATTTAGGGATAGAAAATGATTACTAAAAAGCTGATTCTTGTATCCAGGCAACAACTCAAACACCTGCATTATGCACTGGTACAGACTCGGCAGAGGAGAAGGGATAAATTCTGCTGCGGTGGAGTTCAGTAGCAAGCTCAGAGTTTATTGCTAAATCCCGGCAGCGGAGTCTCAACATCAGGTTCAGAAGGCTCCATGTGTAAATGGCACTCATCAGTCTGGGAGCCTGTGAGGAACACCAGAGTCCTTGGAAAGGGCCAGGCACTGACGTGTGCTGGGGAAAGAGCAGAGAAGCTGCTTCATTCCAATCTCAGCCTCTAACCTCTCTTCCTAATGCCTACATTCCATCTCAGCAGCGAGGAGTCCACCTCCCAGTAACTTCTGCTAAAAAAGAGAAGTAGGTTCTTTCTTAACAACAGTGATGGCTCTGCCAGCCATGCATTTGGGTCAAATCCAAGGTCATTGCAAGCTCCATAATGTTCATCATGCTATGAAATAATCCTCACGCTTTACTCATCCCTACTAAGCTTCTTGCTGGAGACTTATGGAAAATGTTATACACTGCACTTCGAGAAAGAGATCAATCAAACTTAGCAAAAAAAGAGAAAATTTTTATAAAGTTACACATTGCACTTCAAGAAATAGATCAATGAGACTTAAAAAAAATAGAGAAAATTTTAGAAAGTTACACACTGTACTTCGAGAAATAGATTAATGAGATTTAGCAAAAATAGAGAATTTTTTTAGAAAGTTACACACTGCACTTCAACAAATAGATCAATGAAACTTAAAAAAAATAGAGAAATTTTTTAGAAAGTTACAAACACCAAGGCTAAATATTAAAAAAAAAATACCTGTAGTCCCTGGAAAGTTATTCTATTAACTGAAAATCCCAGCTTTTTTTATAACAATTTTTATCATTGTTTCAACGAAGATGTATAAAGAAAAGATGAAAGACAGCAATATTTGCACAGTCAGTGTCAGAACCTATTTTATACAAACACATCTGGTTGACATGTTTTATGAACAGTTTCATTATGAACATTTCAATGTTGGATTTCTGTTTACGATGCTTAGTCAGTAGAATAATCTGAAAACTGTTCATATCTATTTAATTTAACAATTCTACGGATTAATTTCTGATATTTTTAAAAGAGTTCAGTGAACTGTTTAAGTGCTTTATCATATCAGATATGCTGAAATATTTTCCAATGCATTTCATCCTTGAATAGGGTACTTAATATTCTGTTTTTTCTGGAAACTGTTTTATATTCTGTAAACTGTCTTCAACTGAAATCTTTATTCAAGTAATATTTCTTTGTCTTATAGAACCTCTAGGAGGCCACACTTTCTGGGTTTATTTTCAGGTCTGACTCGGTCCCTTAACAGCAGCATCAACTCAGATATTCTGTGAGAATCTTACTCATGCAGGTTGTACTGTTTTCCTCCAAAAGCTGATTATCAGCACAGGCACAAACTCTGCCTCCAGGAATGGCCAAACAAAGAGTGCTGCAGCCTCCATTATTAACACGACAGGCATTATCACCTGGGAAAAGAAATAAAAAGCAACTTTCAAACAAACAGCCGTGCTAGGACTAAACAATGGGGGTTTGGGGAGGGTTTTGAGTTGTTGATTTTTTTCTTTAAGAACATAAACAGATGAAGAATTGTTTGCAATTACTTTCCTCTCATGGTAGGAGCACATTATTCTCATAGTTTGGTTACCATGGGCTATAAAATTTAAACATATTTAGTTACAGGTTCTAATACTCTATAAAAAATAATAATAATAATAATAAAACCCCACAAAACCTGCACCATCAGCTCACAGCATTCTATCTCCCTGTTTTATGAGGGGAACAAATACTGCAAAATATTTGGCACAGCTACATGAACATAGTGACTTCAAGGAATCAAACTGCAGATAAAGGAACATTCTGAAGTTAATTGGCATCTGTACACGATAAAACAATGTGGCTACAAATGCAGATTAAGAAAAAAGAAAGAGGAAACAAATGAAAAGTACAAAGAGATCGATGGCAGATAGAATACAGGCAAATATTGCAGTGCTCCTTTCTGAACACATCTGCCATTGCTGAGCTTTGTTTTCCATGTTATTAGAAGCTGTTCCCAAGAAGACGCCGACAGCTGTCAGGTGTTCTCACCACCCACCAAGGGCTGCTGCATCCTCACCACCTCACTCCAGACCTAAACCAGACTTAAACCCCACAAATGTCACCAGTTCTGATTGTGTCACTTTGGTCACGACCTAATTGCTTTGATCTGCACTGCTGAGGACACCCAGCCTCTCAGGAGCAAAGCTCTGCTGATTTCAAGTGTTGGTGAGAAGTGATCATGATCAAGCAAGCCATAAAACTTCAGGTCTGCTGAACTTTTAAATTAAAATTACTTTTTTTTCTTTTCGTCTTCCTGCTCTAGTAAAAAAGAAGTTTCTCCTTTTAAAGGTGTACAAAACATTTATCAGTTTCCTGGGCTAAAACAGACTCCACACAATTCCCTCTTCTCAAAGCTCCTCACTTCAGCTCTCATGGAAAATATAATATTACGTTCTTACAGACGTAGGCAGGAACATGGATATTAAACTGCCCTCAGAGCCATTCCTGCATGTGCAGGGAAATCTCTTCAAATTATCAAATCAACATCAGATAATGAGCAAATAATTTATGATTTTGAGAATTTTTATATTTTAAGATGTACCTTGATATGTCTTACAATGTTGAGCATTGTTTAATAACCTTTTCCTATACTTTTTTCTGATCCACTATACACAACATTTCTCAGAAGAAAACATGTCTACAGTCCATTAAAACCCCAGTGAACTTTCAAATAAATTTATGCAAAATGTTTAATAGAGAATGCTGTGAAAGGCCATTGTGGTACTTGTACTTTCACTGGACAGGGTGTGACTGAGGTGGAAAAAACACATAAACAGGGAAAACAGGAATTCTCTGTGAATTCTGAGGGCTTGATCACAATTTTAGATAGAGCTTGGACTGGACACTTAATGCACATTACTGATCCTGACTTCAAGTCTCAGACTGTGACCTAAACCACTACAAAAATCAACTGTTTCATTACATCTATGCTCAGCAAACCCAAACTAATATGAACAAAACATCAAAAATGTGAGAAATGTATTTGAGTCTAAATTTTGGAAAACCTCAGGTAAAACACAGCCTCAGAAAAAGCACGCTCCAAAGTTTCTCCATTTTACAGGGCCATCATTGTACAAATCAAAGGATGTCAGTAACACAAAGATTTAAAAAGTTCTCAGAAGCTGCCAAAATAAACAAACCGAAATACAATCTTCCAAAGTGACTCCAAAATCATACAGGACAAGTCAAAATATTCGCAGTGATTTAATTAAAGAATGCGCATGAGTTTGTCATCTCACTAAAACAGAATAAGCCTACAGAATAAAAGACAATTTCAGACAAATATAGAAAGCACATGATGGTTCTGAAGCTTCAAATAAATAACATCAAAAATTAAATCACTAGATCAAAGTCAGCTGGTCCATCCTGAAGATGAAAAGTTCCTACTTAACCTCATAATTGGGATGACAAACTCCTGCACAGAGGTTATGGGCTAAGCAAAGTGATAAAAGAGGGGATCATGATGAGGAAAATAGAAGCAGCAAGAGTTAAAGCAAAAAGATCCAAGATAAAAAGATTTATAAAGTGCAGTCTTCAACCTGAAGGTGCAATGAGACCTTCAGTCCCATCAGTCTTGCTGAAGAGACTCCTGGGCTGAAATGTCTCCCAGAACACAGTTCAAATAGGTTAAACCTCTTTATTGAATAAGCTGTAGAACCTGTAAAGCTATCAAGTATTTAGGAAATTAAATTTCCTCAACTACAGCTCATAACAGCTATTTCATATGGGTGTTCTTACAACAGCCCCAAAATTTTAAAATACTTTCAAAGCCGTTACCGTATTTTTCATATTTTGCCAGCTTTTAAAACAGCTGCTGCTGGCCTGCCACTTCCATGTGATTAGATTAGGCTTATTCTATTTTAATTAGCTAAAAAAATTAGGCCAGAGCTAAACCAACAATATGATTGCATCTCAGTCATCATTCTCAGAAAAAAATGATGGCAACCATGCACATTTGTTTAATTTACCCATTTAACAGATACACCTCCTTATTAACCTAACCACAAGTGCTGTTCAGTTGTGCAAGCCCACTCTCAGGATCACCCTCCACGTATGAAGAGCAGCAGCCTGGTGCTCAAGCTGCTCTTCTTTGCAGTCTGAGGAGTTAAAACATTAACTGCATTCAAAAGAGGCTACTTTAGCTGCTGTAAATGCACTCACACCAGAATTATTTACAGGTAAGTAGCAATTCACCCTTTCAATGCAATGGAAATACCTGCAGGTCTTGGCAGGGTCATATTCTGAGTGTAAATCCAACTCCCATCATTACTATGCTTCACTTCCCATTTTTTAGGGATTCTTGATGCATAAAGACCCAAAGACTAAGCCTAAGGAAGTAAGATGAATTCTAATCTCTGAAAGCAGGGAGAAAAATAATTTCTCCCCAGGAGGATCATGCCTCATGAGAGACAGACAATGAAAAACACTTCTTGAGATCCCAAAAGCTGAACGCCACTACCCAGAGCAAAAGCAAAGCAGGATTGGCACAGAGTCCTGGAAGAGCCCCCGATAAGAATTCCAATCTGAATGGAACTCTGCAAAATGAAGTGACACAGTTTCTGCTTGTGGGGACAGCGACAATACCAGCACTCACCTCAAAACATCACAAAAGTTTCTGAGGGATGTGCTTGTAACCTCTAAAATACAACTCCTCCATTAAATGGTTTTCTATGGTTTTTTTCTGTATGAAAGTTCAGCCTTGAGCTTGCTCTTTTGGAAGAAAAACAGGCATGCACACACACAAATAGTTTCTTTAAAACAAACTTTTATGCTCCTTTGGGAACAATGGCAAGATCAACCTCACTGAGCAAGACAAAAAGGGAAGCTCTTGAAGGCTGCAGTTAGCTTACAAAATTCCAATTACAATTTCAAACAAAGAATATATTAATGAGCCAAATTCTCTCCCTTAAGACTTTAGCTCATTCAGCAAAACTGTCTAAGAGGCAATATTTCTCCCTCTGGTGTCAGCTTCTTTGGAAGCTAACAGCAACTGCATTAAATGTCCCTTTTTTCTAAAAAATGAAGGCATTTTCTAGTACTGAATAAAGCAGCAGAAGGATTGAAAGCAAACACTGCATCTTCTATTAGCAGACAAAGCATTCTGAAATTTGGCCACCTTGAGGGTAGATCTGGGACCAGATTTTGCCTTAAAAACACCAACCAAACAAAACCCACAAAAAATTAAAGAAAAAAACCCAAACAAATGGTACTTTTACATGTCTCTGAAAGTCAGAGTCCCTGAAGAGCATCTGCAGGATGCATAAGAAGGATGCAGTTGCAGCAACCCTGACACAGCACAGTGCTACACATACCAGCTTGGTTCAGGTAAAGGAAATTTAGATGCTAGAAAAGCATCTAGAAAAGAGAAACTTTTAAACAGTAAAAAAATCATCTTTTAAACAGTATTTTAGCTACACTAATTCCTGATGCTCGCTTTTATGTTCTGTAGCAGACATTAACCAGAAATATGTTTTTACTAAAGAGATCAAATACTCAACAACTCGTAGGAATGCCAAATGTACTAAAAGAACTGCAAAGTTTTCTCCAATAAAGCACATTTGTAACGTCACCTGTAGAGTTCCAACTGCATTTTCTAAACTCCATCCATGCAAACCTATGGCTTTTATCTCATTTCTCTACTGATAAAAGCAGCAACAACTATGGATTTTTCCACTACTCTCAAAGAACGACTTTTATTCTGTGCAGCACACAGTGTTGATTGTAGACCAAGATGATGGAGAAAATTAAAAAAAAACCCAAAACACAAAAATACAGGCAGGATCTATGATCTCATTTAAGAAAAGTTAGATGCAATCATATATTTTATGTGTATGAGCCAAAGCACACATGTAATCCACTGTAATTGATACTTGCACAGCATCTCTTGGTTACACGAGATAAAAGGGCAACAAAGGCAATGTGAATGCTGAAGGAATTCAGCCAGGAATAATGCAATGATTCACTTCTCAGCATTTATGAGAGGATCGATTTCTACATCAGTGGACTGAAACATTGCAGAGTATCTTTCTCATGCCACAAGTCGTATTTGTTTTTCTATTTTTGTTCATCCAGTCACCTCAAAACATTTGGAGACGGTAAGGAAAAATATCCTTTTATAACAGACCTCTGGAGAAACTGTACAAATACCTTGCTGTTTGCGTGGATCATAAATCTGGAGCCCAAACAGAGGTGGCCTCTCACTTCTCAGCAGTGTCACGTTCCTTGTAACCAGATCCAACTGGAAAATTGACCCGTTCATGTAATCTGTCCAGTAGATATAATTTCCATGATGTGACAGCCCGAAAGGATGATTCAAATCTTTTCCATTGTAGACTACCTGCAATTAATTAGTGGTAGGTGAACATCAGGGAAAAAAAACAAAAAAAAAAAACCAAAAAACCAAACAAAAAAACCCCAAAATCAAAAATTAAAAAAAAAAAAAAAAAA